>PVJS01026222.1:0-27187 GCA_004027185.1 Glis glis | reverse complement strand
AGAATTAGAGAACATTATGCTAAGTGAGATTAGTCAGGCACAAAGAGTGAAAGGTCGGATGTCCGCCTTAATATGTGGAAGCTAGAGAGGAGGAGACTTAGAAGGGACGTCAAACAAAGAAGGGGAAAGCTTTAGATAAACAAAGAAGAGGACCTATCTGAGGGAGTTGGGAGGGGGGTGGAGGGTAACACACTAAAACACAGGAGGTATACATCCAAACTTATAAAACTCAAATCACTGTGCAAAGCACTAAAGGGAGGGAACGGGGAGGGAACGGAGTGGGATTTGAGGGAGGGCAAATCGGGCAATGTGTGCATGTATGACTCTTATAGCCTAACACCTATTAAATGTATAATTACAATGCACCAATAAAAAAATAAAATAAAATAAAATAAAATAAAATAAAATAGATATCGGCCTTAAACATAACTTGGGGGCAGGAGAAACAAACCAATCCCATATTTTCTACCCTTAACTTCTGGCCTATTTTCTACTTTCTCAAACCCATGTTTTCTAAAAAATTTTGATAAAATTAATGAACTTAACACTAATAATGTTCTCATGTTAATTAATTGCTTAAGTGAGGGTTTTACAGCAATGAGTGATGTAAGTAACAACCTAATAAAAGAGAACATTTTAGGAACACCTTAGCTAATTTACTGTGCTTATCTTTTCCTTTTTATGTATGCATAACAGTGCATGAATTTTAAAAGTTACGTCTGAGTAACATAGATAAGTGATAAGAAAGCATTAATCATATTTCAAATGGCTATGTTTTTTTGTAACAGTGCATAAAAATAATGGTGCATATTATGACCAATGGCATTTTTTGGATTTAGAATTAGAGTTTTGTGTGATATCTTGCTAGAAACATTTATAAGGAGTAATTTCAGCTCTAGATATCTATTATTGCTGTATTTAACATTGCCATGCTAGGGAAACAAACAAAAAAACATTAAAAAAGGTAGACATAGACTGTTTCACAGTTCACAGGATGGCTAATTCTAGGTGTCTAGGACTGAATCCTTAACTTTTCAGGTTCACTAGTCAACAGAGGTGATATGGGATGGGTATGTGCGGGCTGGAACACCTGTTATGGGGGGCATTTGGTAGAAAAGTATCAATCCCTAACACTTATTTCCATCCCCATGAGAATGCTTCCCATAGTTTTTACTATCTAGTTAGTGGCATCGATAATCCAACCATTTGCCAGGTCAGATACCTTGAAGTCTCTCTAAACTTCCTCCTCTCCTACTTCAGGTCTCATGTGTCAGTGAGCTCCATCTCATCTTCAAAATGTAGACAGAATCTAACCGCTTGGTACCACCCCCTACCTGGCCAAGCTGTCGCCATCTCCCTTCTTGGCTATTACTTTTGAACTTGCTTTCCAATTTCTGCCCTTGCTCCCTATAACCTGTTTTAAATACAGCAGCCAGGGGATGGTCCTTTAAAAAGCCATCTGCTCAAAATCATGTGTCAATCATGACACACCTCTGCTCTAAAACTTGGAGTAAAAGCCAACATGCTCACAGCGGCCCACAGAGCTGATGTGATGGGGCCCCATTCTTCCCTGCCCTCTTCTACCATGTGCCATATGGCTTTTTCCATCACAACCACAGTGGACTCTACTGCCTCTCCTTCCGTCCAGGTATGCTTCTGCCTTGAAGGCTCACTCCCTCTCCACACTTGTCCTCATTGTCAGCTTTTCAGAGAGGCTGTCCCTGACCACTCTTCTCTCTCGTTCCACATATATTTATTGAGCACTTACTCTGTGCCATGCCATATTCTAGAATCTTGGCAATTAAGTAGACAAATTTTAAATAGATGAAAATTTCTGTCCTCATGGAGCCAGGGGAAGCAGATAATAAAGAATAAACATAGTAAAGACACGAATTTGGCTTTTTGAGAAAGAAAGCAGAACATAGTATGGAGGGTCAGAAGGGAAGCATCTCAATATAAATATGGTTATCGGGGAGGGGGGCTTATTGAGACGATATTTAAAGAAAGACTTGGAGGAGAAGAGTTAGCTATTCAGGTTTTTGCAAACCCCTTCACATCCTCCCATACTTTCTCCCTTTTATTGCAAAATTTCCTCTATATAGAGCCTATCACCATCTAACATACTATACACTTTATACATAAATGAGAAGATTTTGTTGTTATTTTATCTTCTCTAATAAGACTAGGGAGTTGCATATTCTGGTACGTGTTAAATCAACCTTGATAACATAGAAGAAGCGGAGAGGAAATGATTAAGTGAGAATTTTTAAAAAAATATTTTTATTTCTAATTGACACAGTAATTGTACCTATTTATGGGCTACAGTGTGACATTTCAATTGATGTATACAATGCATAATGATCAGATCAGCGTAATTGGCATATCTATTACTCAGACATTTATCATTTCTTTTGTGTTCAGAACATTCAAAATCTTCTCTGGTAGCTATTTTGAAATCAATTAATTGTTGTCAACTACAGGTTTCCTACTGTGCTATTGAACTAGACTTTATCCTATCTAACTACACTCCTGTTTGGGCTACCATTTATATTCCTTTCTAGGATCCAGGTAGCTGAATAAAAAGAGATCTCTACCATGCTATAGTGGAGAGCATGCAGAACTGGATTCTTGGGTTCAAGATGGCATCTAGAAGAAATAAAAGATGATGATGCCAACTGCTGGGGAAGTGACTCAAACAAAGAAGGTTCCTGAACAGAAACCGTCTCCAGTAGTCTTTCAGACTTTTTATTTATTTATTTATTTTTGCAGTACTGGGGATTGAACCCAGGGGCATTCTACCTCCGGGCTATACCCCTAGCCCTATTTTTTATTCTTTATTTTGAAACAGGGTCTCACTAAGTTGTGGAGGGCCTCACTAAGTAGCTGAGGCTGGCTGTGAACCCGGATCCTCCTGTCTCAGCCTCCCAAGTACTGGGATTACAAGTGTGCGCCACCACGCCCGGCTTCTTTCAGACTTTTTGTTTGAGATTCACAGTGACAGACCTGCCGATGGTCTTGGGCTGTGGGTTGTGCTGTAGATGTTATGATGATGATAATTCCCATTTTATGAAGAAGTGAAAAGATGGCAATGAAGTTCAGACATGAACCTATCTGAGAAAATCCAGCCAGTTTCAGAGCCAGGCTGTGACCCCCAGCCTGTCTGTCAGCAGAGCCGTGCTTCTCCTGTTGTAGCACGTGATTCCCTGGAAGGAGAAATGGAAGATTCCCAAGATTTTACAGGCAGCACCTGTTGAGCTTCTCAGCACCTGCTCCTGCTGAACTCCTCTGAATTTACTTGTCTGGCTGGATTTGAACTTGCTGGATCTCTGACTGGACACAATACCATTCGAGAGCCCAGTGTTTGGCAATAAGCGAGTGGGGAAAGTATTGCGTGCGAGTCTGCGAGAACACAATATGTCCTTCATAACCTCATGGACAGAATGTCCTGCTGGAGTCCCTGTCCTGCAAAACCAGGGAGTGTGGCACCTGGGAAAATAACTGCATTGCACCACAGCTTTATTGTACTCAAGGAGCATGCCCAGCCCACCCAGGGAGTGTTGACCAGAATCACTGGGGGTCTGGGGTAGGGATTAGCAAAACAATATTTTAAAAAATTTCGTATTCCTGTTGTTTTTCTAAAACAAATTACTGAAATTATCCCTTCACAGACTCTTATTGAGGGTGCAAACAGTCTACTATGGAAGCATGTAGCAAACATCAACTTTAAAATAAAATTGTAGCCAGGTGTGGTGATGCACACCTGTAATCCCAGTACTTCAGAGGCTGAGACAGGAGGATTGCAGGTTTGAGGATGGTCTCAGCAATGTAGCGAGACTCTCAGTAACCTAGTGAGAACCTGTTTCAAAACATAAATAAAAATAAATAAATAGGTAGGGCTGGGGTATAGCTTAGAGGTAAGCAAAGCCTCTGGGTTTAATGCCCAGTGCCACAAAAATAAATTAATTAATTAGTTAATTAAATTGTAGAAGCACTGCAAACAAAACAAAACAAAAACACCGAGTGACATTAGTATTTGACTTCATGTATCCAATAGAAGCACATATCATATTAAAATTGCCTAAGAAAAGCCTCTTTCATTGGAATGTGTCAGATGTTGCTTGGAAAGAATATGATCTCTAGCTGCTGGGTCTGTAGCTCAGTGGTTATTGAACCCTAGCCTGGGTTCAATCTCCAATACTGAAAAAAAATGTCTTTAAGAGAGAATAGACTTTGGCAAAAAGCAAGAATCAAATAGACATTAAGGATTCTACTGCTTTGGGTATGGAATTGTTTTGGACTTGGTTTAGGAAATTAAGGAATAAAAAAAATACTTCTTTGGAGACAGGAAAATTTCTCCAAACTCAAGAAGGTTTCTCTCTCCCTCTCTTTCTCTCCTTTTGTTAGAGGGAATAGGAAAAAATAAATCAATTTCTTCCTCAGTTAAAGATACCAAAGAAGGCTGAGTCTTTGAGTTCTTAGATAGTTAGAGAAGAGATTTAAGAAAAAATAGCCACCAAAAGCTTATGGCAAAGGAATAAGGGCTGTAGGGGTTTTTATCACCTTCTAGAACTGGCTCGATGACAGGGAACCCACAATCCATGTTCAGCCAAATGAGTCAGAGTGAATCAAATGTAAGCCTGAGGGTGGGCCAGTGTCAGATAAAGCTCCAATTTACAACAACTGATGGTTAGTGTAAAAGTGATTTTTCTATGCAAGAAAAGCCCTATATAGCCATTTCCATTTTGGTGAATGGATTATTTGAACTAAAACTTCCTATAAAATCTTATGATGGACATTTTTATCTTTCATTAGTTAAATTTTTTTAAAAAAAGAAAAAAAAACCCAGAAATCACTGGCGACAGTTAGTTCTAGGTTGGACACATGTCAGTAGCTCTCATACCATGATAAGGAGAGTTCCGGCCTGGGAACTTCAGGCTATACAATTACAGTTATTTTGTGGCTGATGGATTTGTGCTGCTTCATCCCAATTCCCACGCGACAGGTCTCTCTGTGACTAATGGCACAGGATGAATTTGCAAGACCAGCCTGATTATCTGGGGATCAGATCTGAGGCCTTGGCCTCATTTGCACAGTGACTAACAAGCTGAGTTAATTGATCACTCACCCTGCAGAAATTTGTAAAATGATTATTTATGGTAAAGTATTAAAGTAGATTTGTGGCAGCAACAACATTTTTTACTTATTTATAAAATTTAAAAAATAAGAGAAATAATAAGCAGACTAGTGCATGAGGTCCACATTCCGAACAATTTCCTAAAGGAATGTTTTTTGAAATTCTTGTGAATCTACACCCTTTTTTTAAAAAAAGAAACATAAAATTCACATGGTCTTACTGAAAATCGTTGCTATCACCTGCATATTCCCACCAGCCAAAATGAATTTATGAAGCTTATTCACTGCAAATTTAAAATATTGTAATATTAATTTTGCTTTTTTGAACTATACATATACATTCCTGAAATGCCTTTTTCTTGCTCTCTCCTTCTTTCTATTCTACCTCTAACCAACCGGACACAAAATTGAAAACATTATATCCTTTGGTATGGTTTTCTCGAAGTTATGCCAGTATTAATGTATAGTTTCAAAATATAAATATAATTTGCATATGAGGTAATAGCATGGATCAAATTTTTATTTAATCAGAAAGTTAACAAAACCAGTGCAAATGAGAATGTAAGACTGATACATACGGTAAGTAAAACATTAAATAAAAACTGAAACTAGATTGCTAAATCATATGCAAATCAGGTTAATGCCCCTACAAGGCACTAAACCCAAACCTTCAGGGTTAGCTTCGCTTCCTGAGAGAAATCATTTGTAGCTATCAGTTCTACAAGTTGAACATCTAATGCCATAGACTTTGAACCCTAATTGACAGTGCATGAAAAAGAAGTCAAAGAGAATTACATTCTCTAGTTGGATGGCCCTGGGGTGGACTTATTTTATGATATTAAAAGATAACAGAATCATCATTTTTGCCTTTTCTCCAAATTTCCAGTAACTCTTCTTAATACAAGTTATAAAATATGAACACATGAAATAGTAAGTGGGTGGGCGTTTGGGGCAAGCTTTTACAATGTTTATGTGGCATCACACTCCGTTTTCCTAGCCATAGAATTATTAAGGAAATCGGTTTATCTTACACCAACTCCTGAGTAATCCTCAACTCTGTGCTTGTCCCTGCCTCAGTTTGTTCTGCGTTAGAAGCCGATCCTGTTTTCTTTGATGTTCACAATGCTTGCAAGCTCTGGAACATGGGCCTCCCAGGACTGGATTCAGAGGGAACTACAACTATACTTCTTTTATTACTCCTTCCTTTAACTCTGTACCCTTGCCACACTGTACTGTACAGGTGTCTCTGACTCACATCTATTATTTTGGAAGTAAATAGAATTATGCCATAGAGAACAATTCCAAGCTGTATGCTACATTTCATTATTCCCATTGCCCAAGGGAAGATTTCCAAATGTTAGGACCTTTATGAAGGATTCCCTTTGTGAACACAGCTACCTTCTTTCCTTGATCTCCTGCCTACAATCCCACATTTCTTAGTAATTGCCTTCTTATTCATACTGTCACTGTATGGACTTCTAATTCCCTCTTGGGAAAACTGTTTTCCTACTCATGGGGAAATGTCTGATTATCTTTTACCATGCATTCTCTAGACATAATAATTCACAGCATAACATTCTTGAAAATCTGAATTATTCAAGCTAGAATATCACCCCTGGGGGTTTTGACATGACGGTGTAAGATGAATACTAGACTCCAAAGCAAAACTTCTTGATTCCCTCTTTCCCACTCCAGTTGGAAATTTCCAACTATTGAAACCAGTACCTATACAAACACATGTTCCCAGGGAACATGTGTTCCCTGGGAGAAGAAGAGAAACCTTTTAGAGAAGAAGAGAAACCTAAGTATAACATAATCTTCCAGGGTCCCTGCTCACATATATGTAGTAGCTCACATTTGTCATCCAGAGTGGTAATTAGTATCACTTTGTTATTCCAAACTATGCCCCTTTCAAGCACTTTTGAACCATCTGCCATTTTTTGGCTCCCTTTAATATGGAAGGAATTGAGTAAACTTTGAAATGACCACATTTCTGAGCACAAAATGGAGCATCTCCATTTCATATTTGAGGGGGGCACTGGGGGTTGAGCTCAGGGACATTTTACCTTAAAGCTACACTCCCAGCCCTTTTTTATTTTTTATTTTGAAACAGGCTCTTGCCAAGTTGCTGAGGGTCTCGCTAAATTTCTGAGGCTGGCCACAAAACTTGCATTCCTTGTCTCAGCCTCCCAATTCCTGGGATTACAGGTGTGTGCCACCACGCCTGACTTTCCATTTCATATTCTTCAGTCGGAAAGAAGAGCATGCTGAGTTTTTTCTTGAAGTTCCATCTTCTATCCCCCCAGGAATCAATGAGTGAGTTCTCCCCATTAAACTCATTCTGTTTGGCAAGAAAATAGCAAAAAGTTCTTAAATACTAAGTTGAATTATATACCTCCAAAAGACATTGCGATCCTAACACCCAGTATTTGTGAATGTGACTTTATTTGGAAATAAGGTGTTTGCAGATGTAATCAGGTTAAGATGTGGGCATACTGGATTTGGGAGGGCCCTAACCAACATAACTTATGATAGGAAGAGGAGAAGAAACACAGACACATAGACACAGATATCCATGTGAATATGGAGGCAGAGAATGGAATTACGTTGCTGTCAAGCCAAGGAGTACCTGAGATTACAACTGGTGGAAGAGGCATGGAGGATCCCCCCTTAGGTGCTTCAGAGGGAGCATATCTCTGCCAACACCTTGCTTTTACACTTCTAGTCTCCAGAACTCTGAAGGAATAAAATTCTGTTGTTTCAAGCCACCCAGTTTTTGTTTCAGCATCCCGAGGAAACTAATACTGAGTTACAGCATTCCTATGAAATGAATACATGTGTCATCATGGTCATCCTAGGTACCACTAACGACACCTGCTGTGTGACATTAGCTGTGTCATTTGCTTGACTGATTTGTGCACTGAGAGCGCAGATTCTGGAATCTGAATTTCAGGGTCCAAATTCAGGCTCACACTAGGTATGTGACCTTGGGCTAGTTCCATGGCTGTCACCTATTACTTCTATTATTTTCTCAAATCATTGTAATAGCCTTGGAAGGTAGACATTAATATTCCCACTTATGAGTATAGCCTTCTAGCCGGGCATGGTGGCACACACTTGTAATCCCAGTACTTGGGAGGCTGAAACAGGAGGATCACAGGTTCACAGCTAGCCTCAGCTACTAAGTGAGGCCTTCCGCAACTTAGTGACACCCTGTTTCAAAATAAAGAATAAAAAACAATAGGACTGGGGGTGTAGCTTGGAGGTAGAATGCCCCTGAGTTCTATCCTCTGTACCACAAAAAACAAAACAACAACAAAGAGTACAGCCTTCTGAGGCATACAGAAGATCACCTGCAGTTAGCTTTCAAAATATATTTTTAGCACTTTATTTTGAAATAGTTTGAAATTTATAGAAAAATTACAAGAATAATATAATGTACTCTTACATACCCATCACCCAGACTCCCCAATACTTTTTTTTGTTTTTACATTTGCTTCATTGCCTTTCTGTATATAATATGCATTTTCTCTCTATAAAATATGTATATATTATTTACATTATTTTATATTTTTACACCCAAGCCACTTGAAAATTCCAGACATGTGCCCCATTACCCTTCATATTTCAGTATGTAGCTCCTAACAACAAAAACACACTTCTGCTTCACGAGAGTACGACCAGAAAAGGAGGAAATTAAGGTTGCTCTAATCCCATGTGAAGTCTTTCTCCCTTTCTTTTTTTTCAGTGCTGGGGATCACATTCAGGGCCTTATACATGCTAAACATGTTCAAGGGCTCTACCACTGAGATCCACCCCCAGCCCCAGTGTTGAGTATTTTTTTTAGTAAACTTTTAATATAAGAATAACATCGCCATGGTTAGACTGTCCCCTGAAGAGCTCATGTATTGAGTTCAGGGTTGACATAGTTAAGTCATGAGAGTTATAATCTCATCAGTAGATAAATCTAGTAACCTAAGCCAGTGGGGTGTGGCTGGAGAAGGTGGGTTCCTGGGGGTGTGGCCTTAGAGAGTGTGTCTTTGAATCCCCTTGCTTGCTTGCTCTCTCTCTTGCTTCCAGCCTCCAGGATGTGAAAGTGAAGGTTTGTGCTCTCCCTCTCTCTGCTTCCTGCCACTGTGTCCTGAGATCTGTGGTCCCTGGCCTATCATGGACTGAACCCCAAATCCCCAAGGAAAATGTTAGCAAATAAATCTTCCTTCCTCTAAGTTGTGTGGTCACGTTTACTGGGATATAGTAGTGAGAATGTTAACTGAGACGGGAATGTATACAGACAAGTGCACAAATCATAAGTACACAGCCTGAGAAATTTCCACTGAGTGAGCGCATCTGTGTAGCCACCAGACAGATCAGAAATAGGTCATTATCGGCAGCTGAAAGCTCCCCACCCAATACCCTATCCCACTCACTTCCTCCTCCTCCTCAGAGGTAACTATTAGCCTGACTTCTATCACCATTAATTAGTTTTGCCTGCTTTTGAATTTTACATAAATGGAATTATGGAGTATGCCATCTTTTTGTTTAAAAATTGTTTTTTTCACTCAATATTGTATTGGTGACATCTATTATTGTTGTTGGGTATATCTGTAATTTTTTTTATTTCTCATTGCTGTATAGTATTTTTTTTGGTATGGTATGAACACATCCCAGTTTATCCATACTACTGCTATTGGACATGTGAATTGCTCCCTGTTTGGGAATGTTAATCTTTTTGCACATGTTTCGGGTTATTGAGTTTTTGGGGTGCACATGTGCATACATTTCTGCTGGTTTCATTACTAGAAGTGGGATGATTAGGTCATACGGTATTGGATAAGTTCAGGTTTGGTATCTGCTGTATTGCCAATGGTTTACCAAAGTGACGGTACACTCTCTTCCAGTGAATGAGAGTTCCAGTTGCTTCATTTCCTTACCAACACTTGGTATTTTTGCAGACCATCAGGGGTTAAGTTTCTGAGGTTAATCCGGGACCATCTGAGCAGCGCACACAGTGGGCATGTTTGCACGAAAACATGTTTCCAGGGTCCCAAGATATCAGATAGTCAGAAATGAGCCCAGATGGAACCTCCTCCTCTCTACTGTTTTTTGTCCTTGATGTATGTTGAGAATTGCCCTTTGCTCTAGATTACAAGTTGTTTCTATGTATCCTGTGTTTGGCATTAACAGATGCTTTGTTTAAACTTTTCAATAATAGAGGCTTCTGAGCCGGGCACAGTGGCACACGCCTGTAATGCCATTACTTGGGATGCTGAGACCAGAGGATCACAGGTTCGAAGACAGCCTCAGCAAATAGTGAGATTCTCATCAATCTAGTGAGACCCTGTTTTCAAATAAATAAAAAATGGGGCTGGGGGTGTAGCTCAGAGGTAGAATGCCCCTGGGTTCAATCCCCAGTACCACAAACACAAACAAACAAACAAACAAAAAACAAAAAACAAAATAAAAAGAGGCTTCTGAAAGACTTGCAGAAGAAGTAGAGAAGAAACTCTGTTCTTCTCCCAGCTGTCCCTAAATAAATTCAATTCATTTATGACTCCAAATCTTTCATGTAAGGACACAGATAAAGCCTGAAGTGTGTGCAGCAAGAAGTGACCGCGACATGGTATCATCTTTCTTTTCCATTCTAGACCTTCTGGTAGGTGTTTGGCTGTATCTCATTTGGGTTTTAATTTGAATTACCCTGATAATTAAATGTGGACATGTATCTTTTGATATATTTAACGACTACATGAATATCTTCTTTTGGGATGGGCCTGTGAAGTGCTGGATTTTAAATTTCCCCACCTAATCCCAAAGTTGATGTTTTATTTTTTTTCGTTTTTAAAATTTTTATTACATATCATGAAATAAAGTTTTACTTGGTGGGACTAAATAAATGAATGCTATAATAACAATAATGCTATAACTGTACCAACCTTTATTGTACTAGTTATCTGTCAGTACAAACATAACTCATTACTCTAAAACTTAGTGGCTTAAGACAATCATAGCATTAATATACCGCAGGCACCCTCAAGGCCAAGACTTTGGGAGCACCTTCATTAGGTGGTTCTAGCTCCATGTCCCTCATGAGGTTACAGTCAAGGTGTCAGCTAGGACATCTGGCCGGGGCTGGTGGAGGATGTACTTCAAGATGGCTCCCTAACACGGCTGGCAAATTGATGCTGGATGTTTCAGCGCCTCACCAAGGAGACCCTCTCTTCACTGGGCTGCTTGACTGTCCTCACAACATGGAGGTTAGCATCCACCAGAGTGAATGATCTGAGAGCAAGGTAGAAGCTGCAATATATTTTATGATCATGCCTTGGAAGTCACACCCCATCATGTTCCCAGCATCCTTTTGGCTACACAGGTTAGCCTGTGGGAGCTGAATACAGTCATGCTGGGGGTTAGAACTTCAATGTAGGAATTTTGACGGGATAAGATTCCGCCCATAGCATATATGAGCATGTGTCAGGTTCTCTTCTCCTGTCTTTTCCTCTTTCTCATCTTTAATGATGTATGGAGCAAACAGATTTTGTGCATGAACATATTTTGCAGTAAAGTCACCATCTCTACAGAAGACCAGGAATCAGCAGCTATTTTTCTAGGTTGGTTGTGGGGTAAGGACAGACAAAGGGGGAAGAAAGGAGATTGAGATGGATGGTGAACCAGGGCAGGCCAGAGCTTTGTTTATTTAAAGTTTAATTTCCTGGAAGATATGTGGAAAGTGTTGTCTGTCTGTCTGTCTGTCTGTCTGTCTGTCAATCTACCTATCCCAAATAGCTTTTACCAAGTGGACCAAACAGCCACATTTCCATTTTTAATAATTACCCGAGGAATGCATGAACAATTCTGAATGAAGTTCGCATTCATAAAGTGTTTTTGTTTTTGCAGGATTTAACATAAAAATGCCTTTTATGTTGTCTTACCATTTTCCTTATAGTAATTGAATATATTATGAAAAAGTCTGGTCACTGCCTTTCTCTTGGTTGTACTCTAAGCTAGAAAGTATTCTTTAAAGTACAATCTTCCATGTCTAACATAGTGGCCAAAAAAAAAGTAGAAAAAGATTTCTGGGACTATAGGTAGAGTACTATTGACAGGGAAGGGTTACAAGATAACTGCTAGTGATGACGGGAATGCTCTGCATCTTGACTGTGGTGGTGATTTCGCCCATGTATCTGTTAAAATGGGTGCACGTTGTGTGTAGAAATAATACCTTAGTAAATTACATTTTAAAAGAAGAAATAAACTTTTAGCAAAATAGTATTTGATCAAATAAAAATCTATCATGAAGAACAGTTTTCCAAAAGTCATGCATTTTGCCTTCTTTCCTAAGTTTTGCCAAATTAAGCTCAAATAAATTTTCTAAATTAACTTAAAAATAAAATATAGCCTTCCTTGTCTATCTCTAATCTTCTTGGCATTTGTCTAAATTAACAATAATAATAAAATTAGACCAAAGCTGTGTGATCAAAATGTTCATTGCTGTATTAAAATAATTGACATTTTCTGAGAAAAGGCATGTGAGACACTCTTTTATAGTCACCATCTTGTTTACTATCACAACAGCCCCATGAAGTAGCTTATATTATTATCTCAATTTTTGTTGATCAGAAAATTGCAATTTGGAGAGATGGAATAATTTAACTTGGGTCATATGGCTAACATGTAACCCACCAGCCAGGACTTGAACCAAGTCTGATTCCAAAACCATCTTAATCTCTATATAAAGCGGTGATTCAGCAACAGGAGCATGCTCCCATGCAGCCCAGCTTCAATACCATATAACATGTAGCCACTGAAAAAGCATGTTCCCAAGCCAAATGATTTCTATTGACTTCAAAAAGTGTTTATGGTTCAATAATAAACAAAAGTGTGTACAAAAATGATGGGTATAATAAGTATGGTCAATAGTTATGTACACATTTATATACACATTATGATTTAAGCTAGGAAGAAAAATGAGAATGTACGAATACCCATAGTGAGACATACTCCCTCTAACATTGACGACTTCCTGATAACTAGTTTTTCTGTGTCCCCATAAGTCCTCATGCTGAGAGTAAAGTTTGAAGGCATCCCCACCCACCGTGGTCTAATAGGCACCAAGGAGGCTGGGACCCACAGGTTATCTATCTAAATCTGCATATGCATATTTTCTTTCTTTTGTCCATTTGCTTTCCCTCCCTCTCTCCCTCCCTCCCTCCCTTCCTCCCTCCCTCCCTCCCTCCCTCCCTCTTTTTATCTCTTTGTGCCTGGTGTCAAACCCAGGGGCATTCTACCTCTGAGATACATCTCCCCCCCCTTATTTTATTTTGAAATAGAGTCTCACTAAGTTGCTGAGTGTCTCACTAAGTTGCTGAGGCTGGCCTCAAACCAAGGGTGTGCCACCATGCCCTGCTTCGCTGCCCCTTCTCTTAGATAAACTTCCCTTGCCCTTGAGTTCGATGATGAAGATCTAAAACAAGAAATTGTCCTCTATCTTCCTTCAAAGCTGGCTGTGAATAAAGGTTATTTCTCCTGCCAATTTGATTCTGGGTATTTGTGGAGCAGACATGCAATAGAGCCTCTTGCCCCTGTGGTAACAGTTCTGCCCAGTAACAAGTGGAACAAAGGAAATTAGTATGTACAGTAGTATTAGAGATAATGCTTATCTCTGAATGTGGTAAGACTATAGGCTTTTTTTTTTTGCAGAACTGGGGGTTGAATCTAGGGCATTGCATATAGTAGGCAAGTGCTCTACCACTGAGCCACATCTGTAGACCTTTTTTTAAATTTTATTTTGAGACAGGGCCTCACTAAATTGCCAAGGGTGGCCTCGAACTTGTGACCCTCTTGCTTCAATCTCCCTAGTAGCTGGGATTACAGGCATGTGCCACTGCATCAAGCTAGATGATTCTTGCTCTTTTATTATATATTTCTATAATGAACATGTGTTGCTTTTGTAATCAGGAAAAAGGTAACAAAAATCTTTAATACTTACGACATGATAGAGGAACTGTAAAGACTTGGTTTTTATGATTAAAGGAATCAGTCCATTTAATAACTTCTGTCTCCATTAATAAGGAGCAAACCCTTCCATTTGTGATGTTTCTGATGTGTGCAGCTATCAGGCGTTCAGACACAATGCAATATTCTCCTGCTGGTGGAGTTCTCTTTTTCTTTCTGCTTTACGTTGGAGATAAAGTAGAAAGTGTATATTTCTCATTGGGAAGTTGGCATTTGAATGAGACTGCCGCTTTTCTCAGCTTAAAGAAGATAAAAGGAGTTATCAGGTAATGTTTTCTTTCACCTAAGGATGTTGGTCCCACTCCAACAATTGGAATTGATTGAACTCCAGCGCTTGCAAATTTAAAAGCCCAAACACAGGGGATCTACTCGTTCTGAATTTTACAAATCAATGGATAAACTCAAAACAAAAACCTATTACAGGGCACCTTAATGTTTGTCTGTTTGGCAAGATAAACACTTGTAAACAAGCATTTTCAACTGCGAGCTTCAATAATAACACTATGAGATCTGTATTGGATGGTAAAAATTTGCACAGAACAATAGCGATGGAATACACCCGAAGGAGAATATTTCTTGCTTTTTTAAAAAAAATTACATCTTCTGATTCATATTCTCAATTAGATTTTGCTTCATTTATCTAACGTCCTCTCTCTCGACTTTCGATAACATTTTTATTATTGCCGATGGAATATAACATCTCTCGAACCAAGTATACTGTTAGTATTTGATTAAATGGTACGGCTTCAGGAAAGCCTATAAACAGTGAATCAGGCAAAAAGAAATGACATTAAATAGCTTTATGACTGAAGAGCATAATGATCGCTAATTAATTTACTACTTAGCCCTGAAGTCGTCACAGCTAAATCTTGACATTAAATTTGGACTTCAGTGCTTTCCTAAGATTAATCAAACTAGATAAAGACTTTTGATAACTCTGTATTTATAAGGAATCAGTACTCTTGCCTAAAAAGTGGGTTATTAAATTTTAATCAATAGTCCTAAAGCCTTAACATCTGGATCAATGTTTTAAAATTTTATTTTGACAGTGGACCCCTTTCCCCATTTGTCACAGCCCAACACTTCTGTAAACCACGGTAAGATTGAATTACTAGAATTATGGGAAAACCAAAATGAAGACAGACATAAAAAATAGAAACAGTTTTTTAATGATTAGTTTCAACAGATGTACAATTATTGTCAAATTTGTCGGAACACTAAATCCTTCTTCTCAATTTCTGTGCTTATCTTTCCATGAACCAGTAGAAAGCAATTCTCAGACCCGTGGCTGTGTGCAGACCCCACCTGGAGTGGTACTGCTGAGGATTCCTCTGCTCGTCTCTAAGCCCCATGTTGTTGTTGGATTGACGGAGGCTGTGAATCTGATTAGGGAGTGGAATGAGGCTGACTTCATTAATCTCACCCCCACCTCCCCTAGAAGAGGCCCACAGACTATAATTATACCTGTGTGGGTCAAGTCATTTACCTGTAGTGTCCTGCTGTAATTGCAGTGTTTACAAATACCAAGGCATGTGTATCTGAGGTTCAATTGGTTGTGGTTTCATGGGATCACTCCAGTGGGTGAATGTCAGGGGATCCCATGAGAAGCTCACCTGGCTGAAATAGGGAAAATATCCCTAATGTTTTTCACAGATAGGGATGAAACAGTTGATAACTTGCACTGTCCATAACTATACATCATGGTCACAGAAATGAGGTTATTAAAAATTGTTAAAACCAGCCAGACATGGTGGCACATGTCTCTAATCCCAGGACTTGGGAGGCTGAGACAGGAGGATCACAGGTTTGAGACCAGCCTCAGCAATTTAGGGAGACTCTCAGCAACCTAGCAAGACTCTGTTTCAAAACTAAAACTAAAAAAAGGGCTGGGGGTATAGCTCTTAACTTGGAGGTAGAATACTCTTGGGGTTCAATCCCCTGTGCCACAGACAAACAAACAAACAAACAAACAAGTTTGTTAGAACCAACCAGCACTGCTGACACTCAGTCCTTTGCAAATGTAGACATTCATTTAATTTTCTCCTAGTTCAAAACAGCAACTTTTCAGGTCAGCTTAGGATTTAGAAATTCATTCAGCATTTTGTTCAAGCTCCATTCCAAAGCTTCTTCCCCCTCCTCGCTGGTTGATTCTAATACTCAGGGACTGGACACAGCCCACAGCTAGTGTCTTCAGAGAAAGGACAGGTCCAACTGCTTGGCCTTTTCTATCAGAGGTGGGAACATGGGGCGCGGTGCCATTCTTGGCCTTGGCAGCCTGGCGACTGCTTCGAGAGATTGCAGACAGTTGCATTTCTGTAGCTGTGGTTGCTCCTCTTGTACCATTTTCTGGCCCCCCAAACCTCCCCAGATGTAGCTGCAGCCCCTCACCCATGCTGGGGTCCAAGCCTTCCCCTTCATTGTGCAGGAACTTCTAAGAGCTTCTTGACTGGCACTTGGGTTCTCTATCTCCCTTGGGTAACTCCTGCTCTTCTTAAACCAAAGGACTGCTGGAAAATTCTACATCAGTTCCCACATTTGGAACTTGGTCCTGGCCCCCGAGTTCCCCTTTCTTCTCTCCCTTTGTGAAGGCCAGAAAGTGTGAGAACCCATCCAGCCAAGCAATAGTCTCCGGGAGGCCCTTAGGCAGGGGCAGGGGGAGGAATAAGGGTTGAGACATTGGTGGGAGGATGAAGGGTTGGGGAAGGGATGAGGTTGTCTAGAAAGATAACCTGAGTCACAGACCAGAATCTGGATGTTCTCTTGGAGTGGGGGAACAGGAGGGTTGAAATGCGATGGATTTGGTTCTAGCTCCTGTCTATGGGTGATCCTGGGTGATCAAGGGAACTGGGATGGGCCAGGGTGGAATTAATGATGGCCTGAATTAGGGTCAGCTCCCTTCAGGATAGAGCTGGGTGAAAAGGCTCTGGTTGCCAGAAGGGGCCTGCAAGAGACTCCACACTCACCTCCTTCCCAGACAGCCTTCCTCACCATTGGTGGCCCCTCCAACTGGAGAGGACTTGCTCCACTCAGGTGTGCCCAGATTCCTGTTAAATGGCAAAGGTATCATTGAGCTCTCATTTGGTGTGGATACACCAACACCTCTAGGTACACTGACCAGTTCATTCTTGACACACCAGCCTTCTTAGGTACATACCCTGACTTGTTTGGACATGTGACTATCTCTAGGAACCTGGGAGCCCCACTCTGGCCCACCTCAGCTCCTCTTCATGGGGGAGGAAGGGGACAATGTTGAGATCATTCCAATATGAGTCAGCCCTCAGCTCTCTTTCACATTCCCTAACTCTCCCGGTTGTGTCTTTGTAAAGTAAGGGCGTGATGTTCATGTGATGACTCCAGCCAGGAACTTGGAAGCAGCTATGGAACCCACATTTGATGAAACTAGTGTCTGAGGTTTAGAAATCAGAAAAGTGGTCCTACTGGGGTGGAGGGGGACATGAGGTACAGACAACACTCTGTTTATTGATCAAGATGCTAGTTATACAGTTGTGTTCACTTTCTGTAAGTTCACCGAGCTGATGACTTGACCCTAAGAACCTTAGGAGATTTCTCTCTCTCTCTCTCTCTCTCTCTCTCTCTCTCTCTCTCATTATCTAGGATCCAGTATATGATCATAGTTGGGCAATGGTCTGGCAAGGAAGTAGATTGTCCTCTATAGTTTCCAGAATAAACACAGTGTTGATGACACCCTGATATCAGGACCTCTGCCCTCCAGAACTGTGAGATAATAAATTTTTATTGTTTTAAGCCATGAAGCTCATGGAAATTTGTTAAATACAAAAGTAATACAGACTTGTTTCAGAGGAAACTCATGCCAGGAAGGCCCTGAGCAAGATTATACAGCCAGAGATTAGAAACACTAGGATCCCAATTCATGTTCGACTGCATTCAGAGACCAGATTTTTCCCCTCACTAAAGCTGGTCTTTTCCACCCAAAATAAAATGTTATGCTCTGGTAAGATTGGTGCTACAAGCTTTTGAATTTCTCTGAGGACAAATCTAGAAGTCCAGTGCATGATCCCTGTTGCCATAGGCCACTAACATTGGTCAGGCGCTGGTGCCACATTGATCCTACACCCTCACTTGGCTACTAACAACCTACCACTCTGTATGTGTAGCCCGGTGAGTAACTTTCTAGCCACTCGTGTATTCCAATTAGCTAAGGAAAGAAGTCATTTTCCTCCATAGTACTCCGCTCATTCCTAACTAGGAATCAACTCTCAAATTAACCATGGCATATTTATTTACCCCTGAAAAGGAAACGTGTGAATTGTTAAATGTCAAGCTCTGTCTCATGAGAAGGAAATTGTAAAGCGAATTCTCATTCAGGAGGGGTGAGATGGGGATGGAGTGGTAGAGCACGCGTTCAAGCATATGCCAGGACCTGAGTTCCATCCCCGGCAACCCTCTCCCTCTCTCTCTCTCTCTCTCTCTCTCTCTCTCTCTCACACACACACACACACACACACACACACACACACACACACAATGTAAATATGAATCTTATTAATATCAGATAAAATTCTGTTCCTTTTAAAAATGTTGGTGAAATATACCGGTTCTCTAGTCTAAAGGTGAATATTTGCCTGTTCTATCACTATTCACCACCAGTTTATCTGTAGATAAAATTTTAAGTCAGCATTGGTTTGACAGCAAATCATTTAGGATGAATGGAACTTGCTGTGAGAGGTAGCTCTAATGTAAGCAAGACATAAACACAGCTTAAAATATCTAAATATTCAGAGGTGCAATTCAGGTGCTTCAGAAATATGTATTTGGAGAGGCCATGGTGATCATTTCCTGCCTTAAGATGGATGGATGCATAAACGATGTCTCCGTCACCATCTGCCTTATTCCTTATCTTACCTCTACTCCACACTGTGCCAAGAGTGCATGCCAGCTATTTCTGAGTTGGTTATTAGGCTAATCTCAAGATCACCAAATCCTTAAACAGCCACTTGTGTGGTCGCAGCCATGGTTACAAGTTTCTCGCAGGGTCCCATACAGTGATGAGTCTGGCCAGACCCACGCCTACTGTTTATTACTATTTGGCTTTGGTGCTGAAATTCTATTTGGAGGGTAGGATTTGTGCTGGGATATATAGGGTTGGAAATGTACCTGTGTGTTTTTGTCAAAGGCCTAAGACGATTTCCTCCAGATCTTCTTACTTTACTGGCAAAAGATAAAAAACAAAAAAACTAAAACCCCCAAAAACAAAAACAAGGAGTGAACTGGGCATGGTGGCACACACCGTAATCCCAGGTCTGGGGAGGCTGAGACAGGAAGATTGGCAGGATTAAGATTAGTCTCAGCAACTTGGCGAGACTCTCAGCAACCTGGCAAGACTGTTTCAAAGCAAAAAGTAAACAACATTGGGAGTATAGCTCAGAGGTAGAATGTCTCTGGGTTCAATCCCCAGTATTATAAAACAAAACAAAACAAAACAAAACAAAACAAAACACACAAAAACACTGGGAGTGGGTGGGCTGTGTTCTCTCCCCTAAGACCTAGAGGGAGGTGGTCTAAGGCTTTATCCCCCGCCACACTTTTCTTTGCAAAACAAGAAGTAGACAGTGGACAGTAATGAGAAGAGGCAGAAGAAGGAGTTCATTACCAGTGGGAGGCAGGGCCTTGCGCTCTTGCTAGCACAGCAGGTGATGGGGAAGTCATTTTAATGAGACAGATGGAGAAGGAGAGGACCTCTGAGAACCTCCTCTAACTGAAGAGCCCGCCAGAGAAGCAGGAGATACTGTTTTTCTTCACTGTACAGTGAGAGTTCTGCGCTTGGTCCCAACACTGCGGCCCAGTGAGGTCCTCAGAAATTTACAATGCTTCTCCTTATGAGCAGAGAGGAGGGAGGCCTAGAGCTGTGACCTGCCCCCAGAAGCCAGCAGGGCACAGGGTCCCACGGGTGGGGAATGCTGCACTCATAACTGACCTCGGCCGGGCCTGTCCAGAGGTAGCCATGCGGAGGTGAACTTCACTACCCGCCCTCCAGGCTGCCTGCACCGGCTCATTCCTGCGGCGTTCCATTTCAACCGAGGCAGGCCGACCGCTGCTTTGCTCTGTGCTGGGCTGTGTCTCAGAGGCAGCCTCCGCAGGTGCTGGGGCCCAGCGCGCTGCGGCTACAGCAAGAATCAATTAAGCGGCTATTAGGTTCAGACTCTCAGGCAACGACAGAGTTGGCTTCACGCTGACTTTGTTATATATGAAATCCCCAAAGAGAATAATACCTTATCTAAACTTTCATTCTATTTTGCAGTACAATGAATATAGATCGATAATAAATTTAATTCTAATATAACATTAGTTGCAGAAGAATTTCCCCCTTTTCTTCTTTCTCTATCAAGAAATCAAATTATAACCGTAAAATAAAGGCTTTGCTACTTAAGCACTCTAAAGAGAACAATGGTTTCCTTTTAAATATTAATTTTTTTTGCGGTACTGGGGATTGAACCCTGGGGCATTCTACCTCCGGGCTATACCCCGAGCCCTTTTTATTCTTTATTTTGAAACAGGGTCTCACTAAGTTGCGGAGGGCCTCACTAAATAGCTGAGGCTGGCGGCGAACCCCAATAGTCCCATCTCAGCCTCCCAAGTACTGGGATTACAAGCGTGCGCCACCATGCCCAGCCAAATATTAATATTTTAACTTATATTTAAAATAAGCTTGGGAGATTTTATACAATATAGAATTAAATATGTTTCTCAGAACATGAACTTCACGTGGATGTTTTGGAAAATTAACCTTTTTTCCTCCATGGCAATGGAATTAGATAATATATTATTAAATGATAAGGTTACATTTTTATTAAACATTTTAAAATTAGGAAGTATATAAAATATATGGATAAGAATGGAAAATAAAATAATGAAAATCCATATCTATATATCTACCACTGAGCTTTATTAGAATGATATTGTGCTATATATACTTGAATAGTTTCTGAAGAAATGATAGGTATAATGGAGACTGCCTTTATTTTTCCCCCCTCCCATTACCCTTCCTTACTCTTACAGTCTTACAGGTAACCACTGTTAGGAATCTAATGCTCATCTGAGTTTGCATATAGTTACTATGTATACATAGAAAATATAGTGTTATTTTTTTTTCAGCACCAGGGATTGAACCCAGGGGAATTCTACCTCCGGGCTATACCCCCAGCCCTATTTTTTTATTCTTTATTTTGAAACAGGGTCTTACTAAGTTTCGGAGGGCCTCACTAAGTAGCTGAGGCTGGTTGCAAACCCAGATCCTCCGGTCTCAGCCTCCAATATAGTCTTATTTTGCACATTTCCATCCTGTATATATCCTTCTCAAACTTGACTTTTAAACTCAGTATTCTAGACAGGAATTTTAGCCTGTGGAACCTGGGGTATATGGAGAGCTAATCTCTAAGCCTTTAACTTGAAATGCAAAGACTAGGTGTTACCTAAACCCCTGAAATTATAGGTGTATGCACATTTTTTTTCTGAGAAAGATCCATAGCTTTTATAAAATGGTCAACTCCATCATTGACCCTGAAAGTAAAGAACCACCAGATGTAATCATCTTTCTTCAAAATGTTGAGATTCCATTAAGGTACAAAGTTGTTTTTTCTAATCATGATGTAAGATTTATTTTCTCTGTTTCGTTCTATAAATCCTATTCCACATGCAGCCTTATAAACACAAATCGATGATTCTAATGCTATTAGAAGGCGGGTCATTTTTTTCTTTGGCGGGGGAGTGGTCGCCATGCAGGATCTGAAGGCTGGGAATGACTAAGTAAAACTGCAGACACCATGCTGACCGCTAGAGGGCACTAGAACGACTGAAAACAGAGAAGACATCCTTTTGGAGTAAACTAAATGCCAGAGGAATCTCTTGCAAGATCTTCACATATTTATTTCTGTTTACAAATTTTAACATCGAGCTTCTAATATGTTTTAAAACTTTCATGTTTAAGCTATTTACTGTTATCAGACTCATAAAATAAATGTAAAGCAGGCCGAGAGGGGAGGCCTTCCATAAATAAAGTAGGTACACCACAGCTGGATTCTGGCTACTTAGTTAGTTGTTAAATTTTTAAGACATCAATTACTGGTCAATTAATTGATATATTTATTAATAAAAATATGATTTAGAAGTTTGCATAGAAAAAGAACCTCTTCGTTGAAGACTTGACTAAAAATGCTTCGTCATCACTGTAACTGTCCTCCACATTCACTCTTTGGGAATGTCCCATGTCTTTCTTTTTTCAATGAAGGAGAAAGCTGTGGGTGCTTTGCATCCTGTAGGCTGTGCTGCTGGGACTTTGGAAGAAAGCAATGATTTCACAGGGACCTTTCCCATCACCCTCTTACTTTTCTGTGTCTACTGAGAGAGCTTGGGTAGGAAGGATCAATTTTCCTTCTCTTAATTGAGAACTACTCAAGGGCTTTTTATGTGCTAACTGCCAATTTCCAATTAAGAACTAAGAAAAGCCAATGTAAGCCAGTATTTTAACACCAGCACATTGAAATAGCTCATATTTATAAAGTACTTCACAATTTACAAGGAGTATTTACCTATAAGCCTGACAATAATTCCTTGAGATAAAGAAAGTAATGTAGAATTATTCCCAACTGAAGGATTAGAAAGCAGATGTTTTTAAAGCATTCCATGCTGCAGAATATTGATGACCTTGGTTGCTACCAGGTCATGTTGTTAACAAGTGGCAGAATAGAGACCTCTCTGGAGGTTTTTCTGATTTCTAGTGTACTATGAGACTTTTATATTCATTTTCCTATTCTTTTGCCCACCATAAAGGGTCACGGCAGACACCCCATACCAAAAGACAGTTTAACAAGAGACAAATGTAAGAAATTTATTTGATCATAGTTTTATATGACACAGGAGCCTTCAGCTTAAAGACTCAAAGACTTAGGGTAAGCTATCCATTTTTTTTTTTTTTTTTTTTTTTTTTTTGGTGGTGGTACCAGGGATTGAACACAGGGGCATTCTACCTCTGGGCTACACCCCCAGTCCTATTTTTAATTCTGTATTTTGAAACAGGGTCTCACTAAGTTGTGGAGGGCCTCACTAAGTAGCTGAGGCTGGCTGAGAACCCGGATCCTTTGGTCTCAGCCTCCCAAGTACTGGGATTACAAGTGTGCACCACCATGCCCGGCTTCTAAGGTATCCATTTTTATGTTTAGGTTTGATGAAGCAAGAACAGCTATGTAGAAATATGATTGGAAGAAAAGGATATTATCTAATGCCAATAGACTGAGCAGGGAAACCTTGCAAGGCTATCTATTCCAATTCTTCTTGGACTTTCTGTGCAGATTTCTTCCTTCTGGGCATGGGAGAGGACCCCTTCTGAAATGGGGGTCTTGTGATAGACTACTAGACAAGGTAGGCCAGAGAATTTCTTAATGACTCCCTCCAAGTCAGAGAGGACAGGGAAGATTAATGTTTTTCGGCCTTAAGACTTGCTTTGGGGAAAAAAAGTTTCCAGATTCTATGACCCACCTCAGGAAAGAGAAATCCTAGTTTCTAGGACCTGTCTGAGGAGAAGACAGATATGGTCTTGGAATTATCTAGTGAGTATGTGGCTATTTATTAATTCATTTAATCTAGTGAACAAAACAAAGATCTCATCCATGTGGAACGTATATTCTAGAGAGGATAGGACACCTAACAGACAATAAAGAAGTAAATAATATCATGTGGTAGAAGTAAATGATATGTGGAGTGCTAGAAAAGAAAGAAAGAAGAAAGAAGGAAAGGAAGGAAGGAAGGAAGGAAGGAAGGAAAGAAGGAAGGAAGGAAAGAAAGAAAGAAGAAAGGAAGGAAGGAAGGAAGGAAGGAAGGAAGGAAGGAAGGAAAGAAAGAAAGAAAGAAAGAAAGAAAGAAAGAAAGAGAGAAAGGGAAAGAAAGAGAAAGAAAAGCAAAGTGGGCCGAATGATCCTAGAGTTGGGGTGCAGATGCAGTTCTAATGAGGGGGCCTCCCTGAGAAGGGGTGAGGGAGCTGGTTCCAGGAAGGGCTCTGGAGCAAAGCTGGACCTCGGGCCACAGGGCACCTGGTGCACTGAGGATCAGGAAAGAGGAGACCAGCATGGCTGGAGGGACAAATGTGAGGGTCGCAAGGTGACCCGTGGATTACCTTGGGGCTACTACAAGGACTTTGGCTCTTGCTCTGAGTGAAAAGGATGCCCACCGAGCAGGACATAATCAGAGCAAATATTTTTACAGGATCAATTTGACAGCTATGTGGAGAGCAGACTGTGTGTGTGTGTGTGTGTGTGTGTGTGTGTGTGTGTGTGTGTGTGTAGGGAGAGGTGAAGGTAAAAGTAAGACAAGCCGGGCATGGTGGCACATGCCTATAATCCCAGTACTTAAGGAGGTTGAGACAGGAGGACCGTAGGTTCAGGGCCAGCCCCAGCAACTTAGAGAGCCCCTCAGCAACTTAATGAGACCCTGTTTCCAAATAAAAAAAATCTAAAAGGGCTGGGGGTATAGCCCAGAGGTACAATGCCTCTGGGTTCAATCTCCAGTACAAAACAAAAAAAGTAAGATGGTTGATGGTTATAAAAATCCAGATGACAGGTGGCAATGCTGAGGGTGCTGAGGATGTCTTGATGCTTTCGAGGTAGAGCCAGCCTGTGTGTGTGTGTGTGTGTGTGTGTGTGTGTGTGTGTGTGTGTGTGTGTTGAGCCTAGGGCTTTCTGCATGCTGGGCAAGCACTCTACCACTGAGCCACATCCCAGGCCAGCTGCATTTCTTGGTGGAGGAAAGTGCTATGTGAAAGGCGCTATGTGAAAGGATCATGTCTCCGGTGTGTGCCTGAGCCCTGGAGGGTGGGTGGCCGTCCCCTGGGGGGCGCAGGCTGTGAGGAGAGCAGTGTGGAGGGCTGTAGGGGGCAGGTCAGGAGGTCGGATTGGAATGTATTAACTTTAGGTGCATCTCTGTGGAGACACTGACCCCGCGGTGAGCTGGGAGAGTTGGAGTTGAGACATCTGGGCAAGTCCTCAGTGCCTGGACACGCAGCTGGAGGTCGCGTCGGCCATTCCCCAGCACACCCGTGGTAAGAGGGCCAGCAGAGCGGGAGCCAGTGACACCCCGGAAGAGGAAGGAGCCAAACAGGCCAACAGAGCTGGTGTCCTGGGAAAGAAAGAAGTGGAAGAGGCCGCAGCTCCCGGTGGAGCCCGTCTCTGAACACCACTGCCCTCCTGCATTTTCCCACCCTGAAGCACCAAAGTGGCTTTGCTGGAAAATCCCCTCTGAAAGAAAACCCAGGTGGGGGATTTATCTCATCCTGACTGCTTTTTCCTCCCATTAGTTACAAATTTGCTTTATTAAAAAGAAATCAGGGCATCAATTACATATTCCTAGGAATAAAATGCAGTAAATAGAAACTTGTCGAAATAATTTAAACCATCATGTATTACTTCTGTACATTACAGAATTTAATACTTAATACTTCCTTCTTAGGTATGTATTATTTGATTATTTCAATAATCTTTCAGATTCGAGGAGCTTGCATTATCTCATTTTATAGGTACAAAACCGAGGCTTAGAGAAATTACTATAATTACTTTCTCAGTATGTTCAGTATTAAAGATTTCTACAAAGCATACACTTTTAAAATGTGCATGTGTGACTACAATTTGAGGCATACTATATCTACATGAAGACTATCAATTTTATCTTATTTTTTTCCACAAGGGTACTTTGTAAGACATATATTAAAGAATATTTATTCCTAATATTCTGGAAGAACCTTAGAGAATTTCCACCCAGAAAATATATAATCCGTTTACATTTAAAATTCATAGAAAGGTAGACGTAATATAAGTAGAGAAATCTTTATAGGGTAACTTCACAAAACTTACAAAGGCTTAAAACTTTTGAATGATCAGCTTTGATCTAGCAAATGTAGGACTAGAAATATACTCTGAGGAAACAATTGGAGATAAAAGGAAAGATCAGGCTGAGGTATATTTGTTACATAAAAATAAATTAGAAAAACCTAAATAAATTTGTTATGTTAAGATAGTGGAATACAGCATAACTGTAAAAAATGGTGAGCCAGGTGTAGTGGTACACACCTGTAATCCCAGTACTTGGGAGCCTGAGATAGGAAGATCACAAGTTTGAGGCCAATCTCAGCAACTTCAAGAGACCCTCAGCAACTTAAGGAGACCCTGTTTCAAAATTAAAAATAAATAAATAAATACAAAGGGCTGGGGGTATAGCTCGGAGATAGAATGCCCCTGGGTTCAATTTCCAGTAATACACACACACACACACACACACACACACACACACACACACGTGTGCAATGTAATACATCTATTACCACCACATAGTGTAAGTGGGGGAAGAAAGGTGATTAACCAGTGTATATGACATGGCCTTGTTTTTAATTAAAAATTACATTTATGTATTGAGAAATAACTGAGGGTCAGCAAGTTTTTTCTGTAAAGGCTAGAGAGTAAATACTTTAATTATTTTGGGCCGTAGTATGATTTCTGTTAGAACTACTCAGCCCGGTTGTTGTGTAAAAACAATTCGCAGTGTGTAAATTGTAGACTGTGGGCGTGGCGGAGCTCAACCCCTGGCTGTAGTTTGACAGTCGGGCTTCCATAGTTTGTTGTTCCCTGATCTGTAGCTGAGAACAGTGATTCCCTCTAGTAAGCTATAATTCTGGATTTCCTTTTCCTCTTTTTGCTTCTCTACAAGGTCACAGATCATTCGTTATTGCCAAAAGAAATATTAGATTGGATGAAATCATGATAAAGCATTTAATTATACTCCATTTATATTATGATTTTATATTATCAGTTATTGTTAGGAATTCAATCAGAATAGCCTTAGGTCATAAATATTATAAAATATTTATTAGAAAAAATAAGTTAAAATAAAGATAATCTGTGATTACTTAGATACTAGGCATATACTCTTTTTTAAAATATATTTTTATTTTTAATATTTATGTGTGTGTGTGTGTGTGTGTGTGTTGTGTGTGTGTGTGTGTGTGTGTGTGTGTGTGCTGGGA
>PVJS01026221.1:0-27193 GCA_004027185.1 Glis glis | reverse complement strand
TGTGTGTGTGTGTGTGTGTATGTGTGTGTGTGTGTGTGTGTGTGTGTGTGTGTGTGGTGCCAGGGATTGAACCCAGAAGCTTTCTACCTCCACAGCTACACCCCCAGCTCTATTTTTTAATTTTTATTTTGAAACAGGGTCTTGCTAAGTTGATGAGAGTCTTACTACTTGCTGAGGCTGTCCCTGAACCTGCAATCCTCCTGTCTCAGTCTCCAAAGTACTGGGATTATAGGTGTGTGCCACCATGCCTGGCTCAATTATTTATCGAGTGCCTATTTTGTGACAGGTGCTATTCTAGGTACTGGAAAGAAAACAATGAATAAAGAGATAAATATTCTTGTTCTCATAAATATTACCTTCTAGTAGGGGGAATAGGCATTGAATGAGTAAATACTGGGGGGGGATAGGGAGTGGTGGGTGACAATTTTTGTTTTGTTTTGTTTGTGGATCTGGGGATGGAACCCAGGGGCATTCTACCTCCAAGCTACACCCCCAGCCCTATTTTTTGTTCTTTATTTTGAAACAGGGTCTCACTAAGTTGCAGAGGGCCTCATGAAGTAGCTGAGGCTGGCTGGGAACCCAAATCCTCTTGTCTCAGCCTCCCAAGTACTGGGATTACAAGTGTGCGCCACCACGCCCGGCTGTGGGTGACAATTTTAAATAGGGTTGTCAGAGAAGGCCTTGCTGACAAGGTGACATTTCAGCAAAGACTTTAAGGTGTTGAGGGAGTGAGAAATATGGAGATTTGGGGAATTCTTCCAGGCAGAGGGAACAAATACAAAAGTGGAATTGCCTCTTGTGCTCAAAGAACAGCAAGGAGGCCAAAAGGGCTGCGACAGAGTGAGGGAAAGAGGGAGGAAAGGGGCAGAAACATATTCATAATCCAGATCTCAGAGCGCTAAGTCTGGTAATTACTTTGTATTTCACTTTGAGTCAGAAGGGAAGTCATAAACCAGGTGTGGTGGTGCACACCTGTATTCCCAGTACATGGGAGGCTGAGACAGGAGGATCACAGGTTCAAGGGCAACCTCAGCAACTTAGTGAGGCCCTACACAACTTAGTGAGACCCTGTTTCAAAATTTAAAAAAAGAAGCTGGGCGTGGTGGCGCAAGCTTGTAATCCCAGTATGTGGGAGGCTGAGACAGGAGGATCGCAGGTTCGAGACCAGCAGTTTAGTGAGACATAGTTTCAGAATAAAAAAAATAAAATCGAGCCTGGCGTGGTAGCACATGCTTGTAATCCCAGTACTTGGGAGGCTGAGACCGGAGGATCCGGGTTTGCGGACAGCCTCAGCTACTTAGTGAGGCCCTCCACAACTTAGAGAGTCCCTGTTTCAAAATAAAGAATAAAAAATAGGGCTGGGGGTGTAGCCCGGAGGTAGAATGCCCATGGGTTCAATCCCCAATACTGCCAAAAAAAAAAAATAGCTTGATGGTAGCAATAAAAGGTAAAAGTGAGCAGATTATGGACATGTTGATTGATACTTATTTAAGAAATGTATTGCCCAAGCTTAATTTCCTTAGGCAAGATAGAATTTGCTGTTCAACAAGTTGAGACAGAAGAGGAGGCCAGGTCTTCCCATTCTAGATCTCGATTTCTCCATCCATAGATGGAGTTTTTGTTTTCTGCAGAGCTGGGGATTGAACCCAGAGCTTCAACCACGCAAGGCAAGCACTCCCACAGAGCTCCATCCCCACCCCCGTCCATCATCCATAAACTAGAAAAAGGACCTAGTTATCATGAGGACAGGTGAGAGTGACCATAGTTCCTGGAAAGGTTCCCTTCTTGCCACTGTATAGAGCACATGTCTACCCCCCATTTCCTCAGGCCAGTTTATTTCCAATATACTGTGTATTATTTGGAAAATGTCCAAACTCCCCACCAGAAGAAAAGTGAGGCTGGAGGGGAGAATAGCCAACGCTGAGAAATGTTTCTGGGGCTGCTAGTTTCTTTCTTTTTTTTTTTTCCAGAGCTTTGTTTACAAGTGGCTGGAACAACACTGAGAAGAAGGTATACAACATTCCTGGCATTTCCCCCGACATGATGAAGCTAATTATTGAATATGCGTACACCCGGACTGTGCCCATCACCCCGGACAATGTGGAGAAGCTGCTGGCTGCTGCAGACCAATTTAACATCATGGGTATTGTCAGGGGTTGCTGTGAGTTCCTCAAGTCGGAGCTGTGTTTGGATAATTGTATCGGCATCTGCAAGTTCACGGACTACTACTATTGCCCTGAGCTGAGGCAGAAGGCCTACATGTTTATACTGCACAACTTCGAGGAGATGGTGAAAGTCTCAGCAGAGTTTCTAGAGCTCTCCGTAACCGAACTTAAGGATATCATTGAAAAAGATGAGCTCAATGTCAAACAGGAAGATGCTGTGTTTGAGGCCATTTTGAAGTGGATTTCTCATGACCCCCAAAATAGGAAGCAGCACATTTCAGTTTTACTTCCTAAGGTCAAGTTTAGTTATTCTTTGTGAATGCTTAATTGCTCACTCTTTTTTTGTTTGTTTGTTTGTGGTACTGGGTATGGAACTCAGGGGCATTCTACCTCTGAGCCATACTTCCGGCCCTATTTTATTCTTTTATTTTGAAAGAGGGCCTCACTAAGTTGGTGAGGCTGACAGCGAACCTGCGATCCTTCTGTCTCAGACTCCCAAGTACTGGGATTACCGGCATGTGCCACCACACCTGGCTTAAATTGCTCACTTTTGATTCATTTATCCCAAAGGGGATTAATCCCAAAGGGATTCAGATGTATTGCAGATCCCAGGGCTGTATTTACATGCACTAATATTGGGGCATCTCTACTATTCTCTGGAATTTTGCAATTTTCTTTCCCCTTGCCATTGATAGTTTCTTCTACCCCAGTTATATTATTTGGCCAAAATTTTTTCTGGTAGTGGGGGAAGGAGAAGGCCTTTCAAAGAATTCTAAAAGGTCTTCTGCCTTCCAAAGAATTCTAAAAGGCCTTCTTTCACCCTTTCTCCATTCAATGAGTTCCACCTAACCAAGGTACAAGTTGGATTAGAAACCAAGTCATGAGTCGGGCGTGGTGGCGCACACTTGTAATCCCAGTACTTGGGAGGGTGAGACAGGAGGATTGCACGTTCGCAGCCAGCCTCAGCAACTTAGTGAGGCCCTCTGCAACTTAGTGAGATCGTTTCAAAATAAAAAATAAAATAGGACTGCAGGTGTAGCTCAGAGCTCTGAGTAAAGCCAGGCATGGTGGAACACGTGAGACCCTGTTTCCAAATAAAAATAAAATAGGGCTGGGGGTGTAGCTTGGAGGTAGAATGCCCCTGGGTTCAATCCCCAGTACTACAAAAACAAACAAATAAATAAAATAAAAAGGGCTGGGGGTGTAGTTCAGAGGTAGAATGCTCTTGGGTTTAATCCCCAGTACCACAAAACAACAGCAACAACAAAAACAAGGCATAAACCAGGTGTGGTGGCACATGCCTGTAATCCTAGTACTTGGGAGGCTGAAACAGGAGGATCATAGGTTTGAGGCTAGCCTCAGCAGTTTAGCAAGACCCTCAGCAATTTTGTGAGACCCTATCTCAAAGTAAAAAATAAAAAGGCTGAGCGCCGGGTGTGGTGGCGCACGCTTGTAATCCCAGTACTTTGGGAGGCGGAGACCGGAGGATCCGGGTTCGCGGCCAGCCTCAGCTCTCTCTCTCTCTCTCTCTCGCTCTCTCTACTTAGTGAGGCCCTCTGCAACTTCGTGAGACCCAGTTGCAAAATAAAGTATAAAAAAAATAGGGCTGGGGGCGTAGCACAGAGGTAGAATGCCCCTGGGTTCAATCCCCGGTACCGCAAAAATAAATAAATAAATAAATAAATAAATAAATAAATAAAATAAAATAAAAATAAAAATAAAAAGGCTGAGGGTGTGTCTATGAGGTAGAATGCCCCTGGGTCCAACCCCCAGTAGAAAGGAAGGAAGGAGGAAGGAAATGAGCTAGGAGTGATGGTGCAATCTTGTAATCCCAGAGACTAGGGAGGCTGAGGCAGAAGGGATGGCAAGCTGCAGGCCAACCTGGGCAACTTAGCGTGAGACCTTGTGTCAAAATAAAAAATAACCGGGCGTGGTAGCGCACTCTTGTAATCCCAATTACTTGGGTGGCTAAGACGGGAGGATCCAGGTTCACCGCCAGCCTCAGCAATTTAGCGAGGCCCTCCGCAACTTAGTGAGAACCTGTTTCAAAATAAAGAATAAAAAATAGGGCTGGGGGTGTAGCTCGGAGGTAGAATGCCCCTAGGTTCAAACCCCAGTAACACACACACACACACACACACACACACACTAAATAAATAAATAAATAAATAAATAAATAAATAAAAATAAAGCTGGGTGTGGTGGCGCAAGCTTGTAATCCCAGTACTTGGGAGGCTGAGACAGGAGGATCACAGCTTCGAAGCCAGCCTCAGCAATTTAGTGAGACTCTCAGCAACTTATAGACCCTGTTTCCAAATAAAAAATAAAATAGATCTAGGGGTGTAGCCTGGAGGTAGAAGGCCCCTGGGTTCCATCCCCAGTACCACAGAAATAAATAAATGAATGAATAAATAAATGAATGAATGAATAAATAAATAAATAAATAAATAAGCTGGTTGGCCTGGTGGCACACCCTTGTAATCCCAGTACTTGGGAGGCTGAGACTGGAGGATCACAGGTTGGAGGACAGCCAGCCTTAGCAATTTAGTGAGGTTCTCAGCAACCTAGTGAGACCTGTTTCCAAATAAGAAATAAAATTGATCCGGGGGTTATAGCTGGGAGGTAGAATGCCTCTGGGTTCAATTCCCAGTACCACACACAGAAAAATAAATAAATAAATAAAATAATAAATAAATAAATAAAAAGGGTTGGGGTATAACTCAGTGGTACAATGCCCTGGGTTCCATCCCTAGTATTACAAAAAAAAAAAAAAAAAAAGAGTTCGGCATACACTTGTAGCCAGTTAGTGCTGATTAGTATTATCTTACATATATAGATATTCAATTTCCTTCTCTTTCTCGTGGTACTGGGGATTGAGCCCTGGGGCATTCTAATTCTAAGCTACACCCCCAGCCCTTTATATTTTTTTGGAAACAGGGTCTCACCAGGTTGCTGAAAGCCTCACTATGTTGCTGAAGCTGTCTTTGAACTTGCAATCCTCCTATCTCAGCTTCCCAAATATTGGGATTACAAGTGTGCACGACCACGCCCAGCTATATATTCAATTTCTAAACAATTACCAGAGCTGCCTCTAGTCCAGTAGTACTATTCAGTGGCCAAGGAATGGGCAGTTCTGTGACTTCATGTATCTTCTGTCTAGCTCATTCTCAGTATCCCAATGTATCCCAACTGTCCAAAACAAATATTTAAACTAGGAGTTATATGACCGGATGGAGCGGTGCACGCCTGTAATCCCAGTATTTGGGAGGTCGACACAGGAAGATTGCAGGTTTGAGGCCAGCCTCAGCAACTTAGCGAGATCCTGTTTCAAAATAAAAATTAAAATAGGGCAGAGGGTGTAGCTCTGATAAATGTCCTTGGGTTCACTCCCAAGTACCACACACTCACAATGAGTTATACGAGTTATACATTTAAAAACAAACCAAAACCAGGTGTGGTGGCACACGTCTATAATCTCAGTACTTGGGAGACTGAGACAGGAGGATCACAGGTTCGAGGCCAGCCTCAGCAATTTAGAGAGACCCTGTTTCAAAATTAAAAACAAAACAGGACTGGGGGTGTAGCTCAGAGGTAGAATGCCCCTGGGTTCAATCCCCAGTACCACAAAACAAACATACAAACCAAACCAAAATACTTCCAGCAATTTGGATTTCCAGGTACCCTCACCTCATCTGAATAACTTTCTGCGTTTCCTTCTTAGGTTCGCCTGGCCCTTATGCATGCTGAGTACTTCATGAACAATGTTAAGATGAATGACTATGTCAAAGATAGCGAGGAATGCAAGCCAGTCATCATTAATGCCCTAAAGGCCATGTACGACCTGAACATGAATGGACCTTCCAATTCCGACTTCACCAACCCACTCACCAGGCCCCGCCTGCCCTATGCCATCCTATTTGCAATCGGTGGCTGGAGTGGTGGGAGCCCCACCAATGCCATTGAGGCATATGATGCTCGGGCAGACAGATGGGTGAATGTCACTTGTGAGGAGGAGAGTCCTCGTGCCTACCACGGGGCTGCCTATTTGAAAGGCTATGTTTATATCATTGGGGGGTTCGATAGTGTAGACTATTTCAATAGTGTTAAGCGTTTTGATCCAGTTAAGAAAACTTGGCACCAAGTGGCCCCAATGCACTCCAGACGTTGCTATGTCAGTGTGACAGTCCTCAGCAATTTTATTTATGCCATGGGAGGATTCGATGGCTATGTGCGTCTCAACACTGCAGAACGTTATGAGCCAGAGACCAATCAGTGGACACTCATTGCCCCCATGCATGAACAGAGGAGTGATGCAAGCGCCACAACCCTCTATGGGAAGGTAAAGAACCAGGTGGGCGAGGAAGGTGGGGAGGCAAAGAACAAACCTCGAAATGATGCTGCTCTTCCTTCCCAGGGGAGGATGGAAAACAGAACGTGGAAATACTCGCAGTGCAGTTGTCCTTCGGTATTCGCAGGGGATACCTGTTTCTAGCACCTCCTGTGGATACCAAAATCCATGGAGGTTGAAGTCCCTTATTAAAAATGGCCTGATACCACACCTGGCTTCCCCAGAGAGAGAGAGAGAGAGAGAGAGAGTGTGTGTGTGTGTGTGTGTGTGTGTATACATATATATATATTTTTTTTTTTTTTTGAGGAACTGGGGATTGAACCCAGGGGCATTCTACCTCTGAGCTACACCCCCAGCCCTGTTTTTTGTTCTTTACTTTGAAACAGGGTCTCACTAAGTTGTGGAGGGCCTCACTAAGTAGCTGAGGCTGGTTGTGAACCCAGATCCTCTGGTCTCAGTCTCCCAAGTACTGGGATTACAAGCGTATGCCACCACGCCCAGCTTCCCCAATATTTTCAATACTTAGTTCATTGAATCTATAGATGTGGAACTGAGAAGACAAGAGGGCCGACTGTATTTTCTCCTCAAATGTTTGACCACAAGCCAGGCACGATGGCGCAGGCTTGTAATCCCAGTACCTGGGAGGCTGAGACAGGAGGATGGCAGGTTCGCGGCCAGCCTCAGCTACTTAGTGAGGCCCTCCACAACTTAGTGAGACCCTGTTTCAAAATAAAGAATAAAAAATAGAGCTGGTGATGTAGCTCAGAGGTAGAATGCTCCTGGGTTCAATCCCCAGTACTGCAAAAAAAAAAAAAAATAGAACTTTGGAAGACAGCCGGGCATGGTGGTGCACACCTGTAATCCCAGTACTTAGGAGGCTGAGACCAGAGGATCCGGGTTTACTGCCAGCCTCAGCTACTTAGTGAGGCCCTCCGCAACTTAGTGAGACCCTGTTTCAGAATAAAGATAAAAAATAGGGCTTGGGGTGTAGCCCAGAGGTAGAATGCCTCTGGGTTCAATCCCTGGTACTGCCAAGAAAGAAAGAGAGAAAGAAAGAAAGAGAGAGAGAGAGAGAGAGAGAGAGAGAGAGAGAGAGAAAGAAAGAAAGAAAGAAAGAAAGAAAGAAAGAAAGAAAGAAAGAAAGAAAAGAAAAGAAAAGAAAGAATAAAAAATAGGGCTGGGGGTGTAGCCCAGAGGTAGAATGTCTCTGGGTTCAATCCCTGGTACCGCCAATAAATAGATAAAGAAATAAAGAATAAAAATAGGGCTGGGATGTAGCTCGGAGGTAGAATGCCCCGAGTTCAATTCCCAGTACCGCAATAAATAAATAAAGTTACAAGTGGTCAATCTTTTTTTTTGTGGTACTGGGGATTGAACCCAGGGGCATTCTACCTCCGAGTTACACCCTCAGCCCTATTTTTTATTCTTTATTTTGAAACAGGGTCTGTCTCACTAAGTTGCGGAGGGCCTCGCTAAGTAGCTGAGGCTGGCCACAAACCTGCGATCCTCCTGTCTCAGCCTCCCAGGTACTGGGATTACAAGTGTGCACCACCAATCCCAGCTACTTTTACTTTTTAAAAAGCAATGTATGCATGTGGGCACAGTGGTGCACACCTGTGATGTAGCTCAGTGATAGAGCACCCCTAGTTTCAATCCCAGTATCAAAAAGCAAAACAAAAAACACACATGTGGAAAAAATAAATTGGGATTGTACAGACTGGCATGAAGTATCAATGACATACATGTAACCTCTTTCTATGCCCCAGAGCACAATTTTAAGTGTTGCAACTCTCTTCACACAGGTCTACATATGTGGTGGGTTTAACGGAAATGAATGCCTGTTTACAGCAGAAGTGTACAACACTGAGAGTAATCAGTGGACAGTCATAGCACCCATGAGGAGCAGGAGGAGTGGAATAGGTGTAATTGCTTATGGGGAACATGTATACGCGGTGAGTTTATCTTGAATGACAAGAAAAATTACTAGATGTTCTATTAGCAAACAGGTTTAAGCTCCCATCGGTAAGCATTTGAAAAGAGGGAGGCATGAATCACTGGTCCTCCCCAAGGGCTTCCTCAGTGAACCACAGCGATGGTTAGCAGTCACTGTGTTTCTTTTGCTATCCACAGGTAGGTGGCTTTGACGGAGCTAATCGACTTAGGAGTGCAGAAGCCTACAGCCCAGTGGCTAATACTTGGCGTACAATCCCCACTATGTTTAATCCTCGTAGCAATTTTGGCATCGAGGTGGTGGACGACCTCTTGTTTGTGGTAGGTGGCTTTAATGGTTTTACCACCACCTTTAATGTTGAGTGCTACGATGAAAAGACCGACGAGTGGTATGATGCTCATGACATGAGCATATACCGCAGTGCTCTGAGCTGCTGTGTGGTACCAGGGCTGGCCAATGTTGGGGAATATGCAGCTAGACGGGACAACTTCACAGGATTAGCACTGCGAGATGAAGTAAAGTATTCCGCTTCGACAAGTACCCTACCTGTATGAGCCTCTTCATTTAGCTAATAAAAAGTCTAAGCAATAAGAATTAATTCTTTTTTTAAATAAATGCAGTGTTTAAACTTGGAAGAGTACTGGAAAATGTTCAACTTAAGGGAAGGGTTGAATGAATGAGAGGAAGTAGGAAGAAGGCAATGATATTCAAAAGTGCATAATTAAGAAAAATCACAGTACAAACCAGCTCTAAGGAAATACTTTTATTGAAAACTTACATTGAGACGATCAATAGCTTTAACACAGAGCAAGATAGCTTCAGGAACATAAGACAAGCTATTTTACAACATAATGTCTCAAAGTGTTCTAAATACTGCATCTCTGACTTGAAGGGAGATAGTCAAGATTATGCCTTGCATAGGGGCCTGGATACTGCTAGCCATAAAAGTTGCTATCAATTAAATATTAATTTTATAAATAACAAGCCCTAGCACACAGATTGTAAATCTTCAAACACTTAGCAAGCACTGCTTTTCACGAGTGCATGAAGAAGCAGGAGGATTAAAGTGCTTGCTAACAAATGCTCTAGCTTATGTGTATCAAGGTAAGACATTTGTAGTAATAGTCATAGAGTAAGACAAAAGCCCTACAAGGGTCACTGGAGGAAGAGCAGTAATTTGACTACCTAATCAAATTCCTTGAAGCAAAATGACTGTTATGTTACTGCTATTGTATTATAGCACTCAACTATGAGCTGTTTTGTTTCCAATAACCAGAACTGTTATAATGTAAGCTTCGTAACAACAATATGAACTTTTCTCAAGAAAGTAACAAACTGGAGTGATGAGCTGTGCCAAAATGTTGAGGAAAAGAGACTGAATTGTTTTTCAAATATTCTACAGTTAAAGTACTCTATTTTTCTAGTGTAGGCAGAGTATTTGCATCATAATACCAAATACTTTCAAAGATATGAAATGCAGTCAATATTTTTTTTTTTTTTTGCAGTACTGGGGATTGGACCCAGGGGCATTCTACCTCTGAGGTACACCCCCAGCCCTATTTTTATTCTTTATTTTGAAACAGGGTCTCACTAAATTGCAAGGGCCTCACTAAGTAGCTGAGGCTGGCCGTGAAATCCGTGATCCTCCTGTCTCAGCCTCCCAAGTACTGGGATTACAGGTGTGTGCCACCACGCCCGGCTGTCAATATCCTTTTTACTTAAGCTTAATTTGAGGAAAATACCATAAAAGAAAAGTCCTTTAGTTATGGTTGATTAGACCAAGAAAATAAAATATATAATTCAACTCACCTGTCTACTTATAGTATTGATATGTGAATCATAAAGCAGAGAATGAAGTATTTTAAATATACCACATGCTACACCAGTCAAGAGATAGAGGGGAAAAAGTGTGCACTAGAAACTGTTTTACCAGCAGCCTTAAGGGTTTAAAACACAAAGCACACCAATTTCTACCACAAGTACTATGTTTCTAGCTTCAAACTTATGTTCTGTATTAACCGTTTTTTTTTAATTTGGTCCCTGAAATACTATACAAAACCAGGTGATCAAAACAAAACTGATGTCAATGAATTTTAAGAGTTCTTAGCCAAAGTTATTTTTGAACAGGCACAGCAAAAGCAAAGTTGACTATCAAGATACACAAGACTAATCATGCAAAAAACTGCAAGTGAAATGTATTACTTAAACACTAAGCTCATGACTGACATTCTCAATTTATACTGATTTTTTTAAACCATGTAGGGTAGGTATAGTTAAAAAGATACCCATTCTAAGTTATAAGTAGCTTCACTCAAAGTTATGTATAGTTATAACTTTTTGGTATAATCAATTCCTTGCTCTCCCTTTCAGCAAAGAAAAACAAAAGCAATAAAACAAAAGTTTGCTTGAATACACATTAAACTGTCTTCTTCTTAAAGCTGTGTGTTTAACCGCTTAAACTACCAAACACAATCTTTAAGTTTCTTTCCAAAAGAGCCCTTTTAGGCCTGATCATCATAATTAGAACCATTCCAAATACTCAGTTAGTTCAAGTTTAGAATTTCAGAATGTCAGCCTTGAACAGATTTAAGCAAATCTGGTTTCTTTCCTTATTAACAAGTTAGTTAGGATATTTCAAACACAAGTTACTAATATGAAGTCACACATGTGAATTGAAATATAAAATTAGAAATTCAGTAGCCAGGAAAACCTGCATACATCATCATGCAATGAAGGACTTACCCCTTCTTTCAGCCAGGGTCTAGGCTGCCTGCTGAGTTAAAAAACAAAAGTTTCAATCAAGTTTTTAAAACCAGATTATACCCAAATCGTATGAGTTATAATTTTGCTGCCACGTGTGGAAAAAAAAGATGACCCTACAAACGATTTGATAGTGACTGTCTCAGAAGACAACTCTGAGATCAAAAACCAAAACAAAACACATCATACTCTTTTGGGGGAAAAAAATGGTATCCTAGTGAGATAAATTATTTCAACATAACCAAGAAAAGGATGTTTGCTAGCAATCTTTTAGAGAGAAATGACAATTTCAATCAAGCTTCATTCAATTCTGTCTCATTTGCATAGACCTCTCACAATTAAGAATTAGTGCTTCTCAGAATCCAAATGGCTTTTATTAAAATTACAAAGAAATGGAAATTGAGAAAAAGGTAGTAGTGGGGTAAGATAATATATCCTTAAGAAGAAACAGACTTGCAGTTTCCCATCCTCACTCCATTCTAAATTAAATGGTTTTAAAGCAGATCTCCAACCTACTTATTAAAAACACTTATCCTAGGCAGGAATACTAATTTAGAAATTTCAGGAAAGTTCTCAATACAGAGTTCAAGAGCTAAAACATAGACAGTCTTGCAACAAATAGACAAAATTTCTGGTTGTGCTTTTTATTTTGATTTTTGATCATACAACTAAGAAGAAGGCTAACTATAATGGATTGGGGGGAAATATCACTGTATTTGGACTTTTGGTTTCTAGCATGCTTTTCTAGAATCTCTAAAAAGGTAAAGATGTTCCTTAAGAAATAAAAATATACTGGACCCACATTGCAAACCATAAGAATAGGAGGAGTCTTTTAAGTTAACTGAGTGCTAAAAGATTCAGCCTGAATGCTAACTTGTATGAAGCTCAGGACTGTGTCAGAGAATCAGAAAAATGCACAAAAATAAATAAAAGAAAACTGCAGTGATAAGTTTTTAAGAGCCAAAGCTATGCACCCAAACTTGGTATTCTAGGCTCAGGCAAAGTTCCAATAAAAGTCCAGGGCAACTGGATAAAATATAACAATCAGGGACAGAAATAATAAGTCTTCTCTTTAGCAACATTTCTCTAAATTGTTACTTTCCATTTTGAAAAGTTTCCTGTAGAAAAACTGAAAATTCTATACAACTAGAACAAAAATGAAAACTGAAGGCATTGAGTGTTGATTGTCATAGGCAGTATTTAAACTCATTAACATATCCTCAATCCTGCAACTCCTGAAAGACATGTTTTAAATTTTTTAAATGCTTTTGATTTCTCAGTCTACATTTTTATGCTTTTCTTCTTAGAGAAACAAATTTCACATATGTAACTTCCTCTGTATGCAATTGATCAACTAAAGATCAATACTTTTACCAATACTTTTAAGCCATCCCAGAGCAATGGCTTAGTCTATAAATAGCTGCTAAAGTGAAAATATTTTTTAAAAAATGCATGAGCCAACCACAAATTTCTCAATAGACACCTCTTCTAGAAGTGAAAAAAAAACAGCATTTCTAGATAAACACAGATAAAACATCAATGCAAACATTCTGAAATCTTGCTGAAATATTGTGCTTTTTCCTTCAAATTTCAGTCTCACTATTGCACAGGCCTCCTGCAGATGAGGGCTTCATGCATAAATTCTGATCTTGTTGAAACCAACCACTCAGTAAAAAATGAAAAAGAATATCAAAATAAATGTGCAAATAAAATTGGTACTTAAAGCATGTTCAAAATATAAATCCCTATGACAAAGGAGATATTACTTATTGGCAGAAAAACAGCCAAGTAACTAGACCTGCTTTTTCCACTTGTCTTTAATAAGATCTTATTTAGCTAGTACACATACACACAAACCAAAGACAGATAAAGATCACAAGCTAACAAAAATTACCACGTATTGAACTGAGTTTCCCATTCTTCAGTTTTTAACTATACTTCCTTTACATGGAGTAATAATAAGTCCAGGTAGAAAATAAGTTATCAGCACACTTTTTCAAGTAACAGTCTGGGAATCTTCAGCCTCATGAAACAGGGAGAACAGTTTTAAGCTTCACATGTTAAGAGAACTTAGCATTCAATCTGGGAGCTAGGTACTCGCCGCATGTTCAGGGCATGCCGATGTATCTCTTGCATCTGTCTGATGCGGTCCTTCTGCCACATTAGGTTTTGAGGCATAGGATATCTCTGTGTGCCATGCAAGTACCTGTACGGGATCCTGACGTGACAAGCAGTGGCTCTACAACGAGGCTGTGGCATGGGAGGAAGAAGCATCCACCTCTTTCTCTCAGCACAGTATCGGTAGGCTTCTTTCCGGTACTGTTTGTCAATGTCATCACTGTTTTTCCAGCCTCCAATAATGAAGACGTCATCTTTGTAATAGCAAATGGCGGCTCCTTCAATGCTCAGGACTTCTGGAGGCAAGCTTTCAAGGATCTCATCAGACACTTGGCTGGCAATTTTTCTCACAGCTTCTTCATTTTCTAAAGAATAACTCCTGGGACAGCATGATGCTGTCTGATAAAAGTTTGAATTGGCCACAGACATCTGGAAAAAGCAGTAATTGTCAATAAGTGGCAAAGATTCCACATCTCGCCACTGTCGAGTCTCTGTATCATAGCATGTAATTACTGCCTTTAAGCCATCCTCAGTGTCCCGGTCCACAGGAGTGCGGGCGGCAATGTACACAAACCGGTCTTCGATGGCGAGTGCTTTGACATCTCGAAGAATCTTTGGTGCTGATTCCAAATTGTGCCATTTATCAAGCTCAGGATTATATACAGTCACATCTTTAAAGCCAGGACTAAAGTTGCCATGTCCTCCAATGCTATACAACTTCCCTTTGACTTCTGTTAGCCCAAAAGAATGCTTTCTCGTCATCAGACTACAAACGTGTTCCCAGGTATTCAAATTTGGGTTGTACCTTTCCACAGTTTTAGCAAATCCTGGTTCCATCGACCCAGCAACATACACGTAGGATTCTGTCACTGCCACCGCATGTCCATCAAGGTGATTATGAATATGCGGCAGGTTTACCCATCTGTCCTCATCAACAAAATATCCCACACATTCACTTAAATAGTCCCCTCCTTCTGACACACCTCCAATAACCATGATCACGTCCATGTTTTGCCCATAGCGAGGTAATAATGAGACATGAGTAGCAGGCTGCTGGAATGTGCCAGACTGTATATTCTCAGCTCTCAGAGCATGCCTCTCCACTGCATCGGCCACCAGCTTGACACAAACTTCATTATTGGCCACAAGCCTCTCTGGTTTGACATGCCGAGTAAGGTAGGTAGGTTTCATCTGGGACAGTCTGAGCAATTTAAAAAGTTCTTCAAAGTATCTCTCTCTCTCTTCAGCATTTCTCTGAACCCACTTCAAAACTGTTTCAAAGAGAACCTCTTCAGAATCAACTGTAATTTCCAAGTCTGAAAGCCAGTCTCGAATAAGATGGAAAGGTAGAGTATAAAATTCTTCATCCTGAATGACTTTGTAGAAATTTCTCCGTATCATATCAGCAGCTTTTAGAGCAAGTTGGCTCAGGGTGTACATGTGAGCTAAGCTATGAATGGCCACACAATTTGAGAGATGAAGTTTTTTCTTGAGAAATTCTCCACAAAATTCTTTTAAACGAATCAGTAGGAATCTAGAATCAAGAAAAAGGGGGAAAAGATGAATTTCCAAATGAGCATAACTCATGTGGTTGCATTTTGAGAGCACCTGAATTAAAAAAATTGAAATGGGCTGTGTGTGGTGGCATAAATTTGTAATCCCTGAGATTACAGAGGTTGAGACAGGAGGATTGAGGCCAGCCTCAGTAACATAGTGAGTCTCTCAACAATCTAAAAAACCTATCAAGACGGTTTAAAAATAAAAAATAAAAAGGGCTGGGGGTGTAGCTTGAAGGTAGAGTTCTCCTGGGTTCAATCCCCAATACCAAACAAAAATAAATAAATAGAAATGCTTAATTGAAATTTAATGGTTAATTGGGATTAATCTTTTTATGTACAACATCTGAAAAAATAAAATCCCCCTACAAATTAGAAAGTATTATGTGGGCGGGGTATGGTGGCACACACCTGTAATCGCAGTACTTGGGAGGCTGTGACAGAGGATCGCAGGTTTGAGGCCAGCCTCAGCAACTTAACAATAGACTCAGGTCTTAGTGAGAACCTGTTTCTTTTTTCTTTTGTGAGTACTAGGGATTGAACCCCATGGCATTCTATCTGAGCCACACCCCCAGCCCTATTTTATTTTTTATTTTGAAACAGGGTCTTGCTAGGTTACTGAGAGTCTCACTATGTTGCTGAGGCTCCTTGAACTTGCAATCCTCCTATCTCAGCCTTCCAAGTACTGGGATACAGGCGTGCACCCCCATGCCTAGCTGTAAGACCCTGTTTCAAAATAAAAAATAATTTGATTTCCATTGTAATGTGAGACTATAATGCACCAATAAAAGCACATAAAAATTAAAAAAAAATAAAAATAAAAAGGACTGGGGTGTAGCTCAGAGGTAGAATGCCCTTGGATTCAAACCCCAGTACCAAAAACAAAAAAATATTATGCTGGAAAAAATATATTTAGAAGCATATAAACCAGGCATGGTGGCACATGCTTGTAATCCCAGTACTTGGGAGGCTGAGACAGGAGGATTGTAGGTTCAAAGCCAGCTTCAGCAACTTAGTGAGGCTCTCAGCAACCCAGTGAGACCCTATTTCCAAACAAGAAAGAAAATCTGAGCTGAGCCAAACTGGGTGTGGTGGCACACACTTGTAATCCCAGTACTTGGTAGGCTGAGACAGGAGGATCCGGGTTCGCAGCCAGCCTCAGCTACTTAGTGAGGTCCTCTGCAATTTAGTGAGACCCTGTTTCAAAATAAGGAATAAAAATAGGGCTGGAGGTGGAGCTCAGAGGTAGAATGCCCCTGGGTTCAATTCCCAGTACCGAAAAAAAAAAAAATTGGAGCTGGGCATGGTGGCACAGGCTTGTAATCCCAGTATTTGGGAGGCTGAGACCAGAGGATCCAGGTTTGTGTCCAGCCTCAGCTACTTAGTGAGGCCCTCCACAACTTAGTGAGACCATGTTTCAAAATAAAGAATATAAAAATAGGGCTGGGGGTGTAGCTCAGAGGTAGAATGCCCCTGGGTTCAATCCCCAGTACTGCAAATAAAATAAAATAATAAAATATAAAATAAAATAAAATCAGGCTAGGGGTGTAGCTTGGAGGTAGAATGTCTCTGGCTTCAATCCCCAGTACCAAAAAAAGAAGTCAAAAAACCTCCAAACAAGCCGGGTATGGTGGCACACGCTTGTAATCCCAGTACTTGGGAGGCGTAGACCAGAGGATCCGGGTTAGCGAGGCCCTCTGCAACTTCGTGAGACCTGGTTTCAAAATAAAGGATAAAAAATAGGACCGGGGGTGTAGCTCGGAGGTAGAATGCCCCTGGGTTCAATCCCCAGCACCATGGAAAAAAAAAAAAAAAAAAAAAAACCATAAAAAAAAAAAAAAAAAAAAAAAAAAAAAACCCCGAAAACAAAAACTAAACTAACAAATAAAAACCCCAGCATATATAAAAAAAATTGTCTTTATATAAATATATTTTAAAATATTTATATTAGAGCTGGGCATGGTGGTGCACGCTTGTAATCTCAGTACTTGGGAGGCTGAGACAGGAGGATAGCAGGTTCGCGGCCAGCCTCAGCAACACAGTGAGGCCCTCCGCAACTTAATGAGACCCTGCTTCAAAATAAAAAATAAAAAAAGGGCTGGGGTTGTAGCTCAGAGGTAGAATGCCCCTGGGTTTAATCCCCAGCACCACACACACACAAAAATTTTATATTAGTTTATAACTACATTATACATGATATATTTATATGCAAAGTAGGGTTTAATTATGTAAGATTTTTCTAGAACATATCCTTAAATAAAGTACGATAACCTTGTACTTTATTTTCACTTTAATTTATCCTCAGCAAAGGCAAATTTCAATCTAAACTTGTCTCTGCCATCTTTTTCTAATCCCTTGTCAGTCACCAGTCTCTTCTTGAGCTACATTCCCAGCTCTTTACAGGTTTTATTTTGAGATATGGTCTTGCTAAGTGTCCTAGGCTTGCCTTGAATTTGTGATCCTCCTGCCTCAGCCTCCCAAGTAGCTGGGATTACAGGGGTGCACCACCGTGCTGGCTGTTGGCCTCTTCTTTTTTTTTTTTTTTTTTTTTTGCGGTACCAGGGATTGAACGCAGGGGCGTTCTACCTCCGCGCTACGCCCCCGGTCCTATTTTTTTTTTTATACTTTATTTTGAGACCGAGTCTCATGAAGTTGCGGAGGGCCTCACTAAGTACAGAGAGAGAGAGACAGGGAGAGAGAGAGAGAGAACACGTGCGCGAGCTGAGGCTGGCCGCGAACCCGGATCCTCCGGTCTCCGCCTCCCAAAGTACTGGGATTACAAGCGTGCGCCACCACGCCCGGCTGTTGGCCTCTTCTTAAATGAGGCAGGGTGCTGGTAAAGAGGCTTTATCAGCTACGACTATATAGTCTACAGTAAAAGCCAGACAGAAACTATAACTTCCAAGAGGCTCTGTTTGGTCAGATATTATAAGGAACAGCAGTCTAGGCTTTATGTGAGGCTGTCTTTGAAACTGATCCTCCTGTCTCAGCCTCCCAAGTACTGGGATTACATGTGTGTGCACCATCACACCCAGCTATGTCAAAGGTTTTTTTGTGTGTGTGTGGTACAGGGGATGGAACCCAGGAGCCTTCTACCTCTGGGGTACACCCCCAGACCTATTTTTTTTTTAATTCAGAAGCAGGGACTCACTAAGTTGCTGAGGCTGGCTTTGAACTTGCAATCCTCTTGTCTCAGCTTCCCAAGTACTGGGATTACAAGCGTGCACCACCACACCTGACTGTCAAAGGTTTTAATCTCTTCTTTACCAGAGCATTCTCTTTGGGCAACCAGAGGAGGTCCTTAGGGGTTTTGCCCTGAGCTCAGTTCTCATGAAAGCAGGGACAGAAAGGCCAACTCAACCATACAAAGAAGCCAGGAACAAAATATAAGCACAACAGAAAAACAAAACAACAAAACAAGTGTATGAAAGTCTAGGTTTAAAAAAAAATGTGGTCTGGCATGTAGCTGATGGGACATTGCCTGCCCACCTAAATTCATTTCGATTAAAAAAAAAACAATAGTTTTAGCCCAAATCATAAATCAAACAGTATTTAGCTCAAGGGTGGCCAATTTGAGACCACTGCTTTAAAAAGAATCAGACTCCAAAGAACTACTGTAAACAATATAAAGATGACTTCATCAGTCCAAGCCATCTCAATTAAGTAACTGTTTGTTATGATGGTTATTCAGTTTAATAACCATGTTAACTACAATATAAACATGAATAAAACAGACTCCCTTCCCCCTTCTAAGGAAACAGGCCATCTTAGAGATAAGACAAAGACAAAGTAAGGGCTCTAATGGCTCCCAGACAGTCTGGGTGCCAGGTTCACCCAATTCCCAAGCTCCTACGTTTGGCAAGTGCTCCAGGTAACTCTGAGGCATGTTCCCTTAGATAGGTGTTTGGAAGCACTGCTCTATGAAAACAACAGCTATCAACACTAGGCATCTGTTGTGTAAGGGGCACTGTGCTAGGGACATCCATTATTATTTCTGATCCTTACAAGTACCCTTCAACGTAGGCAAGACCATCAACAGACAGAATACATTTGGTGGAGGGGAGGACAGCCTGCCTCAGAGCTGACATTAAGATGAAATGTGACAATTGCAAAGCACTTAGAATAGTGTCTGACGCAAGGGAGATGCTCAGCCTCTAACAGATGGGGGAAAGTTAGGGTTTAAAGTAAGCTGCATGGAGTATTCTCTCCTCAGCCCTGGCCACTGGCCTCTTTTTTTTTTTTTTTTTTTTTTGTGGTACTGGGGATTGAACTCAGGGGCATTCCACCTCCACCTCCAAACTACACCCCAGCCTTATTTTTTGTATTCTTTATTTTGAAACAGGGTCTCACTAGGTTGCAGACGGCCTCATTAAGTAGCTGAGGCTGGCCACGAACCAGGATCCTCTGGTCTACAGCCTCCCAAGTACTGGGATTACAAGCATGTGCCACCACACCCGGCTTGGCCTCTTCTTAAATGAGGAGGCAGGGTGTTGGTGAAGAGGGTTTATCAGCTGTGACTATACAGTCTACAGGAAGAGCCAGGCAAGAACTGGGACTTCCAGGTGGCTCTGTTTGGTCAGATATCTGACCAAATCTGGGGCAATCTGGATGAAAATGCAACAAACCTTCTTCCCTCTCTCCCTCATATCCACTCTGTCCCACCTTCTAATTGACTCAGCCTCATACTTGGAGAAAACTGAGGTAATCAGGACAGAATTTTATCTTCCCAACACCCAATGTGCCTGCAGTTATAATCCTACACCTGTCTTCCCAATTTTATATTGTTTTATTTACATATATGTATTTTTTGTGGTACTGGGGACATTCTATCTCCAAGCCACACCCCCCCGCCCTTTTTATTTTTTGTTTGGAAACAGGATCTCCCTAGGTTATTGAGAGTCTCACTAGATGGTGAGGCTGGGTTTTTTTTTTTTTTTTTTTTTTTTTTTTGGCGGTACCAGGGATTGAACCCAGGTGAATTCTACCTCCACGCTACACCCCCAGCCCTATTTTTTATTCTTTATTTTATTTATTTACTTATTTGCGGCACTGGGGATTGAACCCAGGGGCAGTCTACCTCCGAGCTACACCCCCAGCCCTATTTTTTATTCTTTATTTTGAAACCGGGTCTCACGAAGTTGCGGAGGGCCTCACTGAGTAGCTGAGGCTGGCCGCAAACCCGGATCCTCCGGTCTCAGCCTCCCATAAGTACCGGGATCACAAGCTTGCGCCAGCACGCCAGGCTCTGAGGCTGTTTTTGAACCTGCGATCTTCCTGTCTCAGCCTCCCATGTACTAGGATTACAGGTGTAGGCCACAACGTGGGCACTTGCCTTCCCAATTTTAACATGGATTCTACCTCTTCTTGGTTTCAAGGACTTTACTCTTGCAATGATTCCCCCATTCCTGTAATATCAATTTTTCCTCTCCCCTTAATCATTTCCTTTAGAACACAAACATGCTCAAGTATCTCCTATCTTAGAGAAGGAAAAAAAAAGGATATATTTCCCTCGACCCCTCCCCCAAACATTTCCACATGTGTACCATTTTTCTGATCCTATTTATTTATTTTGTGGTGCTGGGGATTGAACCCAGGACTTTGCACATTTTTTAAATTTCTTTTTTCTCTTTTTGGTACTGGGAATTGAATCCAGGGGCATTCTACCTCTAAGCTAAAACCACAGCCCTGTTTTATTTTTCATTTTGTTCTGAGTTGCTGAGGGTCCCTCTAGGTTGCTGAGACTGGCCTCGAACCTGCAGTCCTCTAGTCTTAGCCTCCCAAGTACTGGGATTACAGGCATGAGCCACAACACCCAGCAGAACCTTGCAGATTCTATGTCAACACTCTGCCACTGGGCTAACCTGCAACCCAATCCTCTTTATAGCAAGACTTAACTGGCTCTTATCAGTGCCATCTCAACCTCCAATGATCACTTATGGTGTCTAGATTTCCATGGGATTAGTCTCTTCTGCTGTCTTCTTTAACATTCCAGGGAACCCCAGGGCTCAATCCTGGCTGTCCCCCACCCCTTCCCCTTTTCTCTTTTTCTTTCTCTCTCTCTTTCTTTCTCTCTTTTCTTTTCTTTCTTTCTTTCTTTCTTTCTTTCTTTTCTTTTCTTTCTTTCCTTTCTCTTTCTTTCCTTCTTTCTTTTTTTGGTACTGGGGATTAAACCCAGGGGCATTCTACCTCTTAGCTACACCCCCAGCCGATTTTATTCTTTATTTTGAAACAGGCTCTTGCTAAGTTGTTGACAGTCTCACTAAGTTGCTGAGGCTGGCCTCAAACCTGTGATCCTCCTGTCTCAGCCTCCCATGTAATGGTATTACAGGTGTGGGCCACCATGCCCGGCTCTCCTTCCCCTTTTCTATCTACACTCCCTAAGTAATTTCATCCAATCCAAGGTTTTAATTACCACTATATGCTAATTTCCCCTAATCTGTATCTCTATCTTCCAATGCTCTTTTCTTTTCCTTTTTTTCTTGTTGGTACTGGGGATTGAACTCAAAGGCATTCTGCCTTTGAGCTACACCCCCAGTCCTATTTTATTTTTATTTGGAAACAGGGTCTTGCTAGGTTGATGAGAGTCTCACTACCTGATGAGGCTGAACCTATAATTCTCCCATCTCAGTCTCCCAAGTACTGGGATTACAGGTGTACACCGCCATGCCCACTCCAATGCTTTTCCCCCCCAGTACTAGGGATTGAATCCAGGGGCATTCTACCTCCGAGCTATACCCCCAGCCCTATTTTTTATTCTTTATTTTGAAACAGGGTCTCACTAAGTTGTGGGGGGCCTCACTAAGTAATTGAGGCTGGTCGTGAACCCAGATCCTCCGGTCTCAGCCTCCCAAGTACTGGGATTACAAGCGTGTGCCACCATGCCCAGCATCCAATGCTCTTTTTTAAAATATAAAGATTGGTTATTCTAAGTGTTCAATGAGATGTCCCTGCCTGATAAGGCTTTCCTTATTTGTTGCATTGTTTCTCCCCATGATTTCCTTGATTTTCTTTCCTATAACCTGCCTTGGGGACCCAATGCTCTTCTATCCGCCTGCCTACCCAGACATCTTCTTAACCAAATACAAACTGACCTTCCTCCAAACCTGCTCTTCTGCAACAATCCACATCTTTTTTATTTTTTTGGTACTAGGGATTGAGCCCAGGGGCATTCTAATGTCGAGCATACCTCCTGCCCTACTTTATTTTTGTTCTGAAACAGGGTCTCACTAGGTTGATGAAAGTCTCACTACTTGCTGAGGCTGTCCTCAAACCTGCAATCCTCCTGTCTCAGAGTCCCGAGTACTGGGATTACAAGCATGTGCCACCACGTGCAGCTATTTTTTATTTTGAAACAGGGTCTCACTAAGTTGTAGAGGGCCTCACTAAACTGCTGGGTCTGGCTGTGAACCTGTGATCCTCCAGTCTCAACCTCCCAAGTACTAGGATTACAAGTGTGCGCCACAACGCCCAGCTGCCCCACCCCTTTTCAACACACAATTCATCAAATCAAATTGCACTATTCTTCTGGCCCAAACTTCCCATTTCATTCAAAGTAAAATCTAAAGTGTTTCCAAAGGTCCAGGAGGCCTTGTGGGATCAGGACCCATCCTCATTACCACCCTAAGGCTTCTGCTCCTCCCACTGCATCCCTCTGGTCCAGCCACACTGGTCCCCTGCAGCTCCACCTCAGGGCTTTGCATCCCAGTCCCCTATCTGAAACACTTATTTCTTTTTTTGTTTTGTTTTGCAAAATATCTTTTTCTGAGGCATTCTCTATCCACCCAGTTTAAAAATCAGACACTTTCCAACAGGGCTTCCTATAGACTCCCCACTACACCTTATTTTTCATCAGAACTGTAATAATCATTCATCACACCTTATATTTTACTTATTGTCCATTTCCCAATGTAAGTCTAAGGAGGAAAGGGGCTTTTGTCTGTTTTGCTCACTGGTGGATCCTCAGCACCTTAGAGCCCTGCGCCTGATCTGATGCATAACGAGAGCTCACTAGATATTTGTTAAAATAATTAATCTGTAACACCCATACTCCCCAAACATTCCTCCTCGCCCCTATAAATGGCATTCATCAGTCTCCTAACCAATCTCTGGAGCAGCGTCCATTCCTGCTCCCTAGAATCCTGTTTACCACAGTAGCAGACCCATCTTTTTAAGTATCTAAATCACATCATTTCTTTGCCCACCGTCCCATCACACTCACAGTAAAATCCAAACTCCTTATGTCAATGCTTGTCACTCACCTTTCTCCTCTTCACCTACTAGATCCAACTTTACTGGATTTTCCTTTTTTAAGTCTCTTCCTAAACCAAACTTGATCCTGCCTGGGGGCCTTTGCACTACCTAGAATATTCATACCCTATTTTTGCAAAACTAGTTTTCTCTCCATTTAGAGGTCGGTTTAAATGTCACCTCCTCAGAAAGGACTTTCCTCAACCTACAATCTTTTCCTTTTTTTTCCTCTTTTTGGTGATACTAAGGATTGAACCTAGGGGTCCTCTACCTCTGAGCTATACTCCCAGCCCTTTTCATTTACTACTTTGAAACAGGGTCTCGCTAAGCTACAACACGCTGGCCTCAAACCTGCAATCCTCCAGTTTCAGCCTCTCAACTACTGGTATCACAGGCGTGCGCCACAGCGCCCGGCACTTTCAGTCCGTTTTAATGTCATCACAGCATCCATCATCACATACAATCTCTGCTTTTCATTGCCTTGGTCCCTCCACCGCGCTCCCCCGACCCGCGGGGGCATCCTAGGTGCGCAGAGCGGGCCCGGCCCGGCCGCCTTCGCCTACCTGTCTGCCAACTCCAGCACTTCGTGCACGCTGCCAGTGCTGACGCGGATGCGCCCGGTGTACATGTATTCGATAACGGCTTCCACCGTGTCGGGTTCGGGCCCCGGCTCCGAGCTCCACTTGCGCATCTCCACCCGGCCCGAGCGCGACTCAGAAAACTGGCCCGAGAGCAGCGGCGTGAAGTACTCGGTGGCGGCGGCCAGCACCGAGCGGTGGGCCCGGAACTCGCGGCCTCCGGCGCCGCCGAAGCACAGGGTGATGTCGCAGAAGAGGCCTTGGCGCCGCTGCTCGTTCTGCCGCCAGGACAGCTCGGAGCAGTGAGAGCTGCACTCGAAGTCCTCGGCCTCTGGGCCCGGATCGCCCCCGCTCGCCTCCATGGCAGAGATGCCCGGCCCGGGCCCGAAGTCCACCGTGCCGCTGCCGCGGACCTCGGCAGCCAGCCCTGCCGAGCCGGCGGCGGCTGTCTCCATGCTCTCCATCTCCAGCACTTGAAGGGATGCAGCTGCAGCCGCCGCCGCAGCCGCCGCCGCCACTGCCGCCGCCATCTTGACGCTGCCGCAGCCTGGGAACGGTGCAACCGCTCTGTTGCGACACAGAGGGATTCTGGGATTAAATAGTGCGCGCGGGGCGGAGCCGCGCCTGCGCATGCGCACGCCGCGCCGCGCCCGGCTCCCGCCCGCCCTCGGGTCGAAGGAGGCTTCCTCGCTTAGCTCCGCCTTTGACACATTAAAGCCACCTTGGTCGGTGGTAATGTGGGCTTTCTACTCAAATGGCTTTGGAATTCGATCCCCAGCACAATAAGAAATAAAACAGCTTTGGAGGAAACAAATTGAGACTCAAGAACCAGTGGTGAGCAAGTTATCTCTGAACTAATTATCTTCTAAATAGCGGGATGTTACCTACCTTGGAAGATCATGGAGAGGATTAAATGAGGTAATGCTTGAGCATAGCGCTTGGTTCTCAATGTTTCATACTTGTTAGAAAGATTGAAGTGCCAAGTTTGTGATCCCACCAAAGACCACCAGGAGCCGATTCCGATGCAAAACACACGAGGGTCTTTTATTCAAGCTCGACCTTGGGCTCCTACCGTGCACCAACGCAGTGGTCACAAGGGGCTTCTCAGAGTAGCCCCTTGCTCTCGGAGAACAAAGCTTTTATCCCCCAAGGAGGCAGCCCACCCCACCTTTACATTGATAGGTTAGTTTAAAACATAAGCTCGTTGGCGTTCCCTGGTTGGTTTAATTTTTGCGCCTTAGGTAGGGATCATCGTTAGGGAAGCTTTAACCTTATATGGTGGCCTTTTAGCGGATTGGTTGGGCCCACACTACCTTCCCTAGGAATGTCCAGGATGGGAGGGGGTCTTCTAAACCCAGGTGTGCTTGACACCGTTTGGCTGTTTCTAGGGATTGCTAGGGACAAGATCCGATTAGCATACTTGGTGGTTTCTACAGGGTATGGGGCAACAGGCTATAGGAACTTAACTTCTAGAAAACAGATACTTAGGCCTATCCTACTTAAAGCTTTAACTAAAGCCTGTCATGGCTTCACTTTGGTTCTTCATCCCCCCCTCTAACTAATAACTAGTAGAGCCAATCATGGCTCACGAGTTGTTAATCCGATTGTACTTGGGGGTTGATATTGGGACCGCAGGACCATGAGCTGGACTGTGTTCACGCAATCCTTTACAAATTTAACAAGCCTGTTTAGAATACATGGTCCAAATGTTAAAATCAGCAACAGGATGAACAGGGGTCCTAAAAGGGTGGATATCAGGGTGGTGAACCAGGGGGAGCTATTAAAAAGAGATTCAAACCATCCTTGGGTTTCTTCTCGTTCTTTTTTCCTTTTTGCTAAACTTTTTCTGACTTTTGCCAAAGTTTCCCGTATGACACCAGAGTGATCTACATAAAAACAACATTTTTCACCCAGAGCGGCGCATAGACCTCCTTGTTGTAAGAAGACTACGTCGAGGCCGCGTCTGTTTTGTAGAACAACTTCTGCCAATGATGACAGGGATTCTTGGAGATGTGAAATAGACTGTTCTAATCTCTCTATGTCTACGTCAATGGTTGCTCTGAGGCTGGAATAGTGCTGGCCCTGAGTGGCTAGTGAGGCTATCCCCATGCTCGCTCCAGCCAGGCCCAATACACTTAGGGTCAGAGCAGTGATCAGCTCTCTTTTAAAACGGGTTGTTGTTCTTTCGAGTAACTTGAACACCTCTTCTCCTGAATGATATATTATCCTGGGGACTAATTGTACCAATACACAATATCCCCCGGTGGATCTTAGGACAGAGGTTTGGACACAGGGAGTTAGTCCTGTGGAACAAGCCCACCAGTTGTCTGGGGGTGGGATTAAGTACCTGTCTTCTTGCAGCTCTGCAGAGGTCTGATTACATAGGTGCTGGTGGCTATGAGGAACTCGCCCCACACATTGCCCTTGTCCAAACACTGACTGTAAAGTTAAAGTACCCTCCGAGGTCCATCTGCACCGAGAATTTGACATTTCAACTGAGAAATTGCCCATCACTGCTATGCCTTCATAAGGAGGCGCTGTGTCATAACATAACCAGCAGGATTGTCGTGGTGTCTGGAAGCTGTCCACATCAGCTGGTTCTCGCCGGTGGGGAAGTCGTTGGGAGCCTGTCGGACGTGAGTATGATGAACCCAGGATGCGATTCCGTCGACCTTGAGAGCGGTGGGTGTCCTCAGAATCACCACGTAGGGTCCCTTCCATCGTGGCTCAAGGGTTTCTCGTCGATGTCTCTTCACTAGCATCCAGTCACCAGGCCTGTAAGGATGGGGGTCAGGGGGAGGAGGTAGGGCTCAGAGGAGGGCAGGCCTTTCTCTTAACCTTCAGGTTTCCTTGGCAACAGATTAGCAGTGGGGTGTGACCCTTGTTCTCTTCCTCAGGTGTGGCGAGGAGTGATTAAAGGTGTGGACTTATTAAGGCTTCTGCCTGACAACAGAAGGGTATTCCGATACAGAGTATACTGGCCAGGAAAATAAGAATTCTGTTTCTCTAAGATGTTAACCAACTATCTTTCTGAAAGAGGAGTATCCACTAAGATGTTAACTAATCATAGTCCTGAAAGGGAGACATCTACCAAGGTTGTCTGGGTGAACTGGAAGTGGGTACTAGCCCACAAATTATACAGGCACCTTTATCAATACCTCTGTTATGTTGTTGTGCCCAATCCAGGAGAAAGTTTGTTTTTCACTGGAAGAATGATATAGAAATTAGCAAATAAGTTGACATTTTTTAGTCTGGCTAGACATAATATGTACTAATTATAAGGAAAAAAAACAGCCGGAGCGCCGGGCGTGGTGGCGCACACTTGTAATCCCAGTACTTTGGGAGGCGGAGACCGGAGGATCTGGGTTCGCGGCCAGCTTCAGCTCTCTCTCTCTCTCTCTCTCCCTGTCTCTCTCTCTCTCTCTCTCTGTCTCTCTCTCCTTAGTGAGGCCCTCCGCAACTTCGTGAGA
>PVJS01026220.1:5544-27282 GCA_004027185.1 Glis glis | reverse complement strand
CCCCTCCTCCTCCCCTCCTCCTCCTCCTCCTCCTCCTCCTTTCCCATGTCCCCCTTCCTCCTCTTCCTCCTCGTTTCATCACAGACCCGGGGAACATCGTCAGAGCTCAGCCGGAGCCTGCCCTGGAGGGCTGAGGCTGCCACCACTACAGAGTCACAGAGCCCGTGCTGCATCCTGAACATGTGGCTCAGCCACATCCTAGCTGTGGTGCTGCACCACGAGGTCAGCGCTAAGAGAGTACACAGCCCCTAACAGAATAAACTTTCCCACCGGGCGTGGTGTCGCACGCTTGTAATCCCAGTACTTGGGAGGCTGAGACAGGAGGATCGCAGGTTCGAGGCCAGCCTCAGCTACTTAGTGAGGCCCTCCGTAACTTAGTGAGACCCTGTTTCAAAATAAAGAATAAAAAAATAGGGCTGGGGTGGAGCTCGGAGGTAGAATGCCCCTGAGATCAAACCCTGGTACCGCAAAAAAACAAAAGAATAAACTCTCCCTGTACTGGTGAGCTGCACCCAACAAGATACCTTGTGTCACAAACTCTACGGTAGGAATTGAACAGGCCCATGCTCCTCCCAGCACAAACAGACATTCAGCTTTGGGGTAGCTTCATAGTATTTATTTACTTATTTATTTTGGTACTGGGATTGAACCCAGGGGCATTCTACCTCTGACCTACACCCCCAGCCCTATTTTATTTTTTATTTTGAAGCAGGGTCTCGCTAAATCCCTGAGGGTATTGCTAAGTTGCTGAGGCTGGCTGTGAACCTGAGATCATCCTGTCTCAGTCTCCCAAGTACTGGGATGACAGGCGTGCACCACCACACCCAGTTGGCTTGATAAGTTTTTAGTCTTTGAGAGCTTTCCCACCAGCCCTTGTGCCCCCAAGGCAGGCATAAGCCAGCTGTCTTCCCTCTACCTCCTCATGCCAATCAGAGAGCTGTTCCCAAGCCCTCTTGTTCTCGCCAACACAAAATGCCCCGGCTAGCTGGTGGAAGGGGTGGCCAGGGTGAGGCCAGGCATCGGCTGAGGCCACCACCGTGTCTCCACACCTTTCACAAAGGCCCGTGCAGGTACCAGAGGCGCGCGTCATTCCAAGTGCTGGAGACCGTCCTTGTTCTCCTGGGCTGACGTGCCGGTCAGGTAAGAAAGATAAACACATGACCTAATCGTAGACAGTGATAAATACCACAAAGATGGCAGGTGGCGCGGCACGGCGCTAATGGTACTTAGAATAAGACTGTTAAATGATGACCGCGGTGCAGAGCGGGGACAGGCCCCAGCACGGCCGGGGATGCCGCGTCTGGCCACTGAGGAAACCACCGAGCTGACGCCACGTCAGGAGGAGCAGCAGCAACCACGTGGCCCCAGGCCCGGTTCTAAATGCTAGCCATGCGGGGCTGTGTGCGTTTTTGTGAATTTAAATAAAAATAAAGCCAGGCATCGCTTCTTGCCCAGATACCTTCAACCCAGAGGCTATGTTAAGACAAACTGGTTCTCATGGATCACGGTCGCTGTCACACGGAGGGCAGTGGCCGCACCCTTGAAAGAAAGGACAGAGCCAACGAACAGCGTCACAGGGCACAGGGTAGCAGCTGCTGCATTGAGGTGGATGCTCTTCACGCTGGCCCCCAAACAGCCAGAAAAGTGGCTTTCTACACATCTACACATTCTAAACCCAGATCGCCAAGTTAAGAAACGTGGATACATTTGGGTGCTTATTAGCAAAAAGTAAGTAAACATGAGAGATGAAACAGTGTCACAGCCAAGGATCATAATTAGTCCGGTTGTGGGAACATGAGGTCAAGTATCAGCAAAACAAGAAAAGGCGACAAAGCAGAAAAGTGGCAAAGGCACAGCCGTGCCCTTGAACAGGGCGAGGGCCCCGGATGCGGAAGTGCCGGCTTGCATCCTGTCTTTGAAAAATCCTAATCAGCACAAGATGTAGTTTCTTTTCTCCGGTTTCTTCCACTCTCTCCCAAAGCTCATCTATAACCAAAGAAATACAGCTGTCCTCTTACTCAGTCTTCTTCAGTTTTTATTTCTGCTATGGTTAAGGTACTGATGCCTCATTTCTCTAAGACGATCCAAATGTGGTTGCAAAGACAAGTCCTAAAATCACCTAACGCAGCACCCACGTACCCCACCTCATTCTCACTCGCCGCCTCCACTGGCACCTGGCGGTGTCTGTGCCTTTTGAATGGCGGACCTTCTTTTTTTTCTTCCTGGCACCGGGCATTGGGCCCAGGGGCATTCTACCTCCAAGCCACACACCAGCCCTTTTTCTTTTTTTTTTTTAAACAGGGTCTCACTAAGTTGCTGAGGCTGGCCTCGCACCTGTGATCCTCCTGTCTCAGCCTCCCAAGTACTGGGATTATAGGCGTGCGCCACCGCACCCAGCTTGATTGCAGAACTTCTTACTGGCAGATGTTTGGGGGGGCTTTCTCTCACCCCCGGAACTTAGAGCTGGAATCTGTGAGCCTGGGCGTTCTCTTGCTCCCTGACGTAACAAAGAGCGATTGTGGTGGAAGGAATGTCACGGAGTCAGTCGGCAATGTCACCAGCGAAGGGGCCTCGTTTACGCTCCACAGCACAGGACCCGCGGAAAGGCGGCTCGGGAAGGACTGCGCAGTCCACGCGGGGACCGCCCGGTCACTAGATGGAAAGCCAACGGCCAAGGATCTGTAAGTGGACGTGCTGTAGCCTTCCAGAACGTCCTCAGAAATGAAGGTCTAGGGAAGTGGTAAATGTCTGCTCAGAGAATAAGCTTACCTTCTTTTAACGATACCGGTATTCGCCCAAGCTATGCTGTTCCGAAGAAATAAATGTCCAATAAAAACGGATACGCTCTTGGTGATCACCAGAAGGTCTGTAATCGTGACAAGGGACTGCGGCCATGGTGGCTTCGCTCACTGAGTCGATTACTGTTGGACTAGCTTAATACTTTCAAAGGTCTCTACTTCCCCTTTAAATTATTTTGTTTTTTGTTTGTTTGTGGTACTGGGGATTGAACCCAGGAGCATTCTACCTCCAAGCTACACCCCCAGTCCTATTTTATTTTTCATTTTGAAACAGGGTCTCACTAAGTTGCTGAGGGCCTCACTAAGTTGATGAGGCTGGCCTTGAACCTGCAATCCTCCTGTCTCAGCCTCCCGAGCACTGAGATTGCAGGTGTGCGCCACCAGCCGGGCCCCAGCTCCCTTTTAATATGTAATGTTTAAACTATTCTGCGGTAATCTGGGTGGGCCCACTTTGCAGACGGGCAGGTCGGAGGAGTGGCTCGGCCCGGCTCGATGGCATAGCTAAATTCTGACGCTGTGCAAGATTACAGGCCTGGGACCCGGCAGAGCTCTTCTGACTACATCACAGGACAAAGTCTCTTTTCTCTATAAGTGACAGTCATCTTCTCAGATGCCTGGTTTAGCTAAATACATCGTATTATAGCTAATGAAACCATTGGTTATTTCACTTTTTATAAGTAATAAAGGAGAAGTATGGTTAAATTGAAGTGTATAGGGCTTCAGTTAATGAATACTTTGTCCTTAAAACCTGTACTGTAATTAGGCCCGCAGAATGGACAGAAGCAGCCCGTCAGTTAAGCCAGTTGAAATGGTTTGTCTGCAGACCACATAGAGAGGTTTTTTGTTTTTTGTTTTTAGTGGTACTAAAAACAAATTCTGAGGCATTCTACCTCAGAATTACACCCCCAACCAGCCCTATTTTATTTTTATTTTGAAACAGGGCCTCGCTAGGTTGATGAGGGCTTCACTAATTGCTGAGGCTGTCCTCGAACCTGTGATCCTCCTGTCTCAGCCTCCCAAGTACTGGGATTATAGGCGTGTGCCACCACATCTATAGAGTGATTTTTTTAAAGCAAATGGACACATCTTTTTGACCTGGGAGCTACAGTTTAGATTGTGAACATCAAGCACTAAGATTTGAGAAAGATTTCCTATTTGATCAGTTTGAAAAGTCAGTTTGGAGTCGGGCATGGTGGCGCAGGCTTGTAATCCCAGTACTTGGGAGGCTGAGACAGGAGGATCCTAGTTCGCAGCCAACCTCAGCTACTTAGTGAGGCCCTCCACAACTTAGTGAGACCCTGTTTCAAAATAAAGAATAAAAAAATGGGGCTGGGGGTGTAGCTCGGAGGTAGAACGCCCCTGGGTTCCGTCCCTAGTACCAAAAAAAAAGAAGTCAGTTTGGCGTTCCGGGTCACTGTACCCTTATCACCCAGCAGAGAGTTAAAATCGGCGCTGGTGGCAGTCGCATGTGGAAATGGAAACACTAATTAGATATGACCTGCTTGTTTTCCCTTCCATTAAAGGAAACTCTAGATAGAAGCCTTTGTATGGAAACTTGTGAGGTTTATGTCCTCAAATTGTTGGCTCCGGATCAGCCTGGGAAATGAGAAGTTCACAAATGGCATTTCTGTGAAGCGGTAACCGTTTTCAACTCAGCTTACGAAACAAGGCCTCGGGTGATTCCCAGGGGCCGTCATCCCAGGAGCTGCCCAGAAGGAGCAGGGGGAGGAGGCAGGGAGGGCAGCAGGGCCCGGGCACGGCCGCCACCGCCCCAAGAAGCCGCTTCTCCCTGAGACAGTTGTGTTTGCGAGTGGAAGTGCTGGGTTGACCGCACACTCAGCGAGCCCGGGACGGACAGCAGCCCCTCCTGGCACTGGGGCCGGGGAGCTGGCGCTGCTGCCTCCTGGGGAGGACGTCTGCCACGGGCATCCACTTTCCAGGAGGCCGGAGCCGCCGGGCAGGTACCATATGCTGTATCATAGGAGCTCGTACATCTGTCTATCTTAGCCTGCACAGCCTGCTCAGAGACACCCCGGCAGCCCGACTATGCACTCGCTTCCTTCATGAGACGTTTCCACACAGAGCGGCCCAGCCCTTAGCGCACAGACACTGGGCATGGGTTTCTTTTTGTTTGTTTGTTTTTGCGGTACCGGGGATTGAACCCAGGGGCGTTCTACCTCCGCGCTATGCCCCCGGCCCTATTTTTTATACTTTATTTTGAAACCGAGTCTCACGAAGTTGCGGAGGGCCTCACTAAGTAGAGAGAGAGAGAGAGACAGGGGGAGAGAGAGAGAGAGAGAGAGCTGAGGCTGGCCGCGAACCCAGATCCTCTGGTCTCCGCCTCCCAAAGTACTGGGATTACAAGCGTGCGCCACCACGCCCGGCCATGGTTTTTAAATAGAAGCCAAATAGAAACTCTTAGAGTGTGAGCTCATCCGAGTGGGGGGAAACACGGCTAATGAACACGGCCCGCAGATCCCCGGCGACGGCAGACTCCCGGACGGCCGCCGACCCCGCGGCCAGGTCTAATTGGCAGTCTCTCTAATCACATCCATTACAACCCCCACGGCAGGCAGTGCGTCCTTCCAGAAGGAAGCGGCTGTCAGCGTGCAAAGCATTGTTGATGGGCCCGGCATCTTAAGATGGGTAATGTCAGAGACTCACAGGAACGCTTGATGCATGGGAGGGGCGGTACCCGATCGCACGTCACTGTCATTTTCTGTGTATCTTGGGGACACGAACTTGTTGCTTTTGCACAAATTGCATTTGCATTAATTCTTTTTTTTTTGTGGTACCGGGGATTGAACCCAGGGGCTTTCTACCTCCGAGCTACACCCCCAGCCCTATTTTTTTTATCCTTTATTTTGAAACCAGGTCTCACGAAGTTGCGGAGGGCCTCACTAAGTAGCTGAGGCTGGCCGCGAACCCAGATCCTCCGGTCTCAGCCTCCCAAGTACTGGGATTACAAGCATGCGCCACCATGCCCTGCTGCATTAATTCTTGTTGTTCGTGGCAAACTGATTACAATCCTAATAACCCCAGATTACCCCAAACAATATTATGAAGATGTATATTACCACTTTGTTAGCGGATGCTTAGTGATTACCTTTTTTAAGAAAAACCGCTTTATAATTTCTCCTATTATGTAATACATATGCATTCATCATTAAAGAAGCTGTAGATAGGACCAAAATAGAATTTCAAGTAAGTAAGAATCAGCCAGGCGTGGTGGCACACGCCTGTAATCCCAGTACTCGGGAGGCTGAGATAGGAGGATCGCAGGTTCAAGGCCAGCCTCAGCAACTTAGTGAAATCATGTTTCAAAATAAAATAGGGCTGGGGGTGTTGCTGGGAGGTAGAATGTCCCTAGGTTCAATACCAAGTAATACACACACACACACACACACACACACACACACACACAACCATAATTCGCCATCTAGAGATAAATGCTCTTAACGCTTTGGTGTTAACACTTCTAGGTTTTGTCACTATTTATAGATATAAAAATGTGGTGATATTATCCATACAACTTTTAACATCCTCTATCGTGTGTGGGGTGTGTGTGTGTGTGTGTGTCTGTGTTTGGTACTGGGGATTGAACCTAGGGGCATCCTACCTCTGAGCTACACCCCTAGCCCTATTTTTATTTTATTTTATTTCAGGGTACTTTGTGTGGTGGATATCTTACAAAATATAAGTTTTTGTTTGTTTTGTTGGTTGGTCATTTCTACTGGCGCTTCCCTCTGTCGGCTTTTCGAGACATACCTATTAAAAGAAGACATCTGCTGCCTAGCCAGAGAACAGGGGTCCCGCACAACCCATCCAGCCGCAGTTTCCATGCTTACATGAGTCTAAATTCAGCTTGTTTGCCAGTTGGTCGCAGTGAGCCCGACGCCCTGCGGAATGTTGTATCTGAAACGTCTCGTTGTGTCCGCCTGTCACAGGTACTCCGAGTTCTCCTTTGGTTGTAGAGAGACCGGTGAGGCTTTACAGAGGTTGCAGCTTGAACATGGCCAAGCCGAGCCCAAGATTCCAACTCCCGCGCCAGGCTCATAGCCACAGCTATTTTTGTTAGGTTAAAAAAAATAATGCTTGAAGAATGATTAATAAACAAGATTTTTGCCTCTTTAAAAAATAGTTGCGTAGCCGGGCGTGGTGGCGCACGCTTGTCATCCCAGTACTTGGGAGGCTGAGACCAGAGGAACCAGGTTCGCGGCCAGCCTCAGCTACTTAGTGAGGCCCTCCGCAACTTCATGAGACCCTGTTTCAAAATAATAAAAAATAGGGCTGGGGGTGTAGCTCGGAGGTAGAACGCCCCTGGGTTCAATCCCTGATACCACAAAAAAAAAATTAAAAAAACTAGTTGTGAGCTGGGCATGGTGGTGCATACCTGAAATGTGATCGTAGTGCCTGGGAGGCAGAGACAGGAGGATCACAGGTTTGAGGCCAGCCCTGGCAATTTACCGAGGCCCTCAGCAACTTAGCGAGATCCTATTTCAAAATAAAAAATAAAACAGGGCTAGGGGTGTAGCTCAGAGGTAGAATGCCCCTGGGTTCAATCCCCAAAGCCCCTCCCCAAATAGTGCCTTTTGCTCTCAACATTGTTTGCTTCTGCTCTGCGAGGGTTTCACTCTTTCAACCTGTACATTTCTGGACTCATTTTTTTATTGCCTAACCTTTTTTTGAAATAACGTCCTTTCTCTTGCAGCCCCAACATTTGGGGATTTTCAAATCACCTACTCGTTGAATGTCTTAAATACACAGGCAAGTAGCAACAGGAGGGTCCCGCAGCTCAAAACAGCCCGTTTGTGCAGGCTTTTGAATCCAGGATAGCATGGGCGTTCGCGTTCTGAGATGGCGAGGGCCCTTTCTTAAAAGCAGGTGGTTGGGATTGCGAGTCGATGGCCTAATTAGCCGCGGGCCATTTTTAGCCCCTTGTAGAGAGAGTACGATGGATCCCTTCAAAGGAAGAAGTAGGTTTACTGTCCCTGGGGCACCTTGCTCTTCCTGGCGCTCTCTCCTCCTTCCCGGAATGGCTCCTCTCCAGGGCAAATGGAGGATAAAGGCCTGTATGCGTCCCCCTTTGGAAGCAACTGGAATTTCTTTGCGTGTCCATTTCCAAACTTAGATGATGTTCAGGAAACGCTCTCGTGAGACCAAGCAGACAACTTGGCAATGTGTTTATAGGACGGTTGACTAACATCTGTACAGAAGACAGCTAACATTTATTGAGCACTTACCCTAGGAGTTAGCTGTCTTGATAATCTAGGTCCAACTGAAATGGGGTTCAGCTTCAACCCCGCATGTAGCCCAGCCCCTCACAAGTTCCTCTCTCCTGTCGTTGCGTCGTGCTGGGCAGGGTCTTGGGGCCTGGGTTCCCTGGCCTCGAGACAGGCTGTTGGCAAGCCGACGCGCAGGTCTCCTCCACCCTCAGTGTTTTCTGAGGCCAGGAGTCCCCTGGGAGAGCCCCTCCCTGCTAGGAATCTTGCTTCACCCCCATTCCATCCCAGCCTGGTCTCCTGGCCAACCTCCACCTTCCTGCAGGCAGCACCTAAGCTATAGGACCCTGGAGCATTGCAGAAATCTCCCACAAAAAGCCCCCAGAGGCCGTCGAGTGCCAACGCTGAGCTGCTGCCGCCTGGGGAGAGACAGGCGGTGCCCACCGGGCCAGGGCCTTGCAGGAAACGGGGCGGCGGGGCTGCAGTTGCTCCAGCCGTCCATGGTGGGAGAGAACCGATGTGAGTAGGTTATAACTTATTCATGACTAGAACCTAAAATAACCCGTTATAACTAATTCACAGCTCCCACCTGGGGACCGGGAGCTGTGTTTTCAGATTCTAAAATTATTACCCTATTTCTGCAGGCTTTGTGTTCAGCTGAAAGCGGTCTGCTTTTGATGGCCCAAGGACAAAGAAATTCCCTATTTTTAAATGGTGAGACCCCGTCCTCCCAAATAGCCCATCTCTTGTAGCCTACGGGATGTGGCCGCCGTAAGCCCCGCTCTGGCTTGCCGGGAATTACGGGGTGAGCTCACGCGGGGATCGATGCGGCCGCGGTGCTCTTGATGAACGCGATGTAATTCTGGTTCAGAGCTCCACTTAGCACCATTATGAGGCAGGGCGAGTGATCTGAAGTGCAGACGTAATGCACGAGCTCAGACGTGAGGGGAGAAGGGGAGCTAATTAGGCAAGGGGGGCACATCGCCAGGAGCGCCCAGGGAGAGGAGGAGGAGGCGTGTGAGGCCCTGCGTTGGAGGCGTGCGTGGCCGCTGTTGGGAGGGCACCAGTGCTGGCTGGTGGCACGAGGCCGGGGCGGGGGCCGGGGGCGGCTCTCCAGGCATGTGAGGCCAGGCCCATGAGCATCGGAGGGGGACAGCGTGACCAGAGGCGTGCTCACGGTGAGGACGCGTGTGAGATGGTGTGTAATAGAGAAAACATGAATCTGGCCTTGTCCCTCCCCGCCGTGCCATCAAGACTGCTCCCAGCGGCGGCCGAGCTGAGCGCTGCTGTCTGCCCAGGACCGTCTTCTTGCTGACTCAGCCGGCTCTCTTGGAGAGGAAGACGGTGAGTGTGGTCCTGGTCCTTGCAGGGCGCCTGCCGGGATGTGGGGCGTGCCTCCTCCTCTCTTCCTGGCACTGGTCAGCCCCAGAATGGCTCACCTTTCCCAGCTGCCTAGTATTAAAAGCAGGCCTCGCTGAGTCTTTCGGGGTGGTCTGCAGGTGTGATTTCCCAACCTGAGTACACAGAGCGGAGGGGTCCCGCTGTTTGAGGCCGGCACCTCGCCCGGCGTTGAGCTGTGCCCAAGGAGCTGCCTCCCCTCCTGGCCAAGCGGTACCGTGTGTGTTTGCCCTCTGCAGCTTCAGAGCACCAGAGACTTGATGTGCACAACTCAGACAGTGTCCACATTCCTGCATGAAGTCAGACCTAGCCCCGCCCTGGCGACGGCTCCCGGCGGCTCCTCCCGCAGGCTTGGCTTGTGTTTTCTGCTCCGTGGGCATTTTCCTCTTTTCCCTCAGGGGAGGGTTGAGAACAGATGACCTAAGCGACGGGACTGCACTCTGGGCATTTTCCTCTTTTCCCTCAGGGGAGGGTTGAGAACAGATGACCTAAGCGACGGGACTGCACTCTGCGCTGGTACAAGGAGAGATGGTCCCTAATTAAAACCATTAGGTCATCATTTATACATTAATGCCCTCCCTGAAAGACAGGAAGGAATGTCCCTTGAGAATTAGGCTCAGACGATGACAGGCCATTTGTCCCTGGGCTAGCGGGGGCAGTCGCCGATGTGGGCTCCTTGTCTCAGGCCCTGCGTGTGACCACGAGGAACAGTAGCAGACTTCCTCCCCCAGGGCCGTCTTCAGAGCCCAACTCTATGGAATTTGGAACAGAACACCTTTTCGGGGCTGAATTTTCTGAATGTGGAGAACACACAGGAGATTCATAGCAAGTTACTGCCTGGTGCATGTGTCTGGGGAGTAAAATGCTTCTGTGGCTTACCCTTCCAGTCACAGGGGCCAGTCCCCTGGGGGTGGGGGACTGCAGAGCTGTGTGCAGTCGCAGCGCGGGGCCAGGCCCTGGAGTCGACAGTCACTTGGAACCCCACTGTGTGCTGCTGAGGACAGGGTGTCCAGGAGGAGAAGGGGACCAGTGTCTAGGCCACGCTGCCTGTGGTTGAGCAAGAACTGTGGGATTGCTGACGGCTCCCAGCAACACTCAGAAACCAAATTGGACCATTTAGGACCGAATCCTGCGCTGAGAGCCCACGGCCGGCAGCACGTGGCCCTGACACAGAAAGCGCAGTGGCGGCCAGACAGGCGCCGTGGCAGCCACCCCCCATTACTGGCTGCCACACAGGAGATGGGGGGACGCCGAGCTCGCGCCGCAGGACACGTGACTCGTGCACAGACGCCCCGAGCCGCACCTTCGTCCATCACACGGACCCTCCCCGGGCTCGGGCACGAACGTGCCTCCTCGTCTCTCACCGCTAACGGGTCTTGCCTCTCGGGACCAACCCCTTCTCCCTGCAGATTATCGCCATCTCAGCTGCGTCGCCTTGGCCCAGACAGGTCGCTTCCCGCCCAAGCTCCATTTATGTCAGAGCTAGAAGATGAAATCATCGCCGCGACCACAAGGCCTTAGTAGCTGGCGACAAAAATGGCGACTGAGATGTCTTTCAAGCTGTGTCAGCACTGGCCCTCAGGAGGTCAGGGGCATCGTGACCCCGTTGAGCTGGTGGGAGTCACTTGGTAATTTGGACTCCCTCTGACGCGCCGTGGTTCCTCAGCCCCGAGAGGACCTGTCTCATCGGGCCACCCTAAGGACAGCAGGCCGCCCTGCATGGCGCTTCTCCTCGGTAGAGACCTAGAATGTGGACGGAGGGGAGGCCGGTGGCGGGACCTCAGGTGTCCACCCATCTTATGTGTGTGACAGTCCTCGTGTACCTGCCGTCAGAGCGCTGGGGGCGTCCTCAGAGCTCCAGCTGTCAGAGGACCACGTTCCCCCGCTCGCCTGGGTTTGTTCTTAGTGACACCATCGTCCATAACGATGGGGCGCTTCAGGGGCGCAGGACACGCTAACTTTGTGTGACCACAGCAGACTAGTGAATAGGAGCTGGTAGATTCCGAGTCGCTGGCGTGCCACAGCAATTAGAATATGAACGCTCACTTAAACTATTAAACGTGGTGTAAATAGGATTTGATGGCACCCTTGACTGGGGCGGGCGGCCACCGTACTTCCTGCCTTACTCCTACCCCGTGGTGGGTTGTAGGAGCAAACCCTTGCTCCCTGTGAAGACAGGTTTCGTATTGTTGGAGCTGGAAGAGGCTGTTTTGAGGTCTTAGAACATTCTAGTAGATCACGTTTTCTTTGAGTAAGGTACGCTGTGGACAGAGCATCTCAGGAGGAAGCCCCTGGAAACGCAGGCTCTCAGTGTGAGCTCTGCTGCGGCTTCCGGGTGCCAGCCTCTGCCAGGCTTAGCACGCACAAGGGACAAGCCTGTCACCTGTGTGAGGAGGCGGGGGACAGACTCACACCTACAGACGTCACAGGCAGCTCCCCTGGACTGTAGACTGCAGGGAAGCCGGGTCGCAGGGTGTAGAACCTCTCCATCTGGCGGCCGGGGATTCGGGAGGAAGGCACCGAGGGTGACCTGCAGGGTCCCAGGGAAGCGGGCAGAAGGGGGGCATCAGAGGGCGCCAGGTGCCTGATGGACAGCGGCACCGCAGGGGCCCTGGGGGCGGAGGAGGGCAGCAGGAGCAGGCCCAGGGCTGGCGAAGCAACCCTGGGTGCAGCACACCCGGCCCCTCCGTCCCTCCCTGCAAGCCTCCTTCAGGGGCGAGGCAGGGCAGGAGGGGTGGCTCTGGCCACGCTGCACGGGGCTGTGTGGAGCTCCTCAGTGTGGCTCGCCCACCTCGCCCACCCAGGTCGCAGTGGCTCCCTTGCTGAGCAGATCGTGGGACTGGGCTCCACTTAGAAATTAGCCCCTGGGCCGGGCGTGGTGGCGCACACTTGTCATCCCAGTACTTGGGCTGAGACAGGAGGATCTGGGTTCGCGGCCAGCCTCAGCTACTTAGTGAGGCCTCTGCAATCTAGTGAGACCCTGTTTCAAAATAAAGAATAAAAAAATAGGGGTGGGGGTGGAACTCAGAGGTAAAATGCCCCTGGGTCCAATCCCCAGTACCGCAAAAAATAAATAAATAAATCAGCCCCTGGCCCGGTGGCTTTGGGCAGCAGAGGTGGCGTCAGGGGCAGAAGCGTCCCCTTGCACAGCTCTGCCAGGCAGCGCCGTGTCGTGCTGCAGGTCGCGTGGGGAGGTCAGGGCGGGGGAGCTGGAACCGCAGCTGCGTAACCGCTCCCTGCCGTGGACTGCAAGTCCGTTTCCACTCTTTCTGACTGTTCTCGCAGCTACCTCTTTCCACACAAAAGGATCGATTCCCTGTGGGAAGATTCCTAGAAATTGAAGTGCTAATTCGAGAGAGAGGATAGGTTTACCAAACTGCTTCCTCCAGTGGGGTACACAGTTAGTGCTCCCCCAAAGTTGAGCTTGGTTTTCTGGTAGTCTCTGCTTCTCCATGTTGTTCTCTCCCGACACAAATGTCCTCCTGTGTGTGTGTGTGTGTGTGTGTGTGTGTTTGCAGTACCGGGGCTTGAACCCAGGGGCGTTCTACCTCCGAGCTACACCCTCGGCCCTATTTTTTATCCTTTATTTTGAAACAGGGTCTCACTAAGTTGCGGAGGGCCTCACTAAGTTGCGGAGGGCCTCACTAAGTAGCTGAGGCTGGCCGCGAACCCGGATCGTCCGGTCTCAGCCTCCCAAGTACTGGGATGACAAGCGTGCGCCACCACGCCCGGCTCATCCTCCCATGGTTTTTACCCTGGTCCTTCTGAGGGTGCGACGCTGCTGGCTCCTCAGGCTGGGACGTCCCGTTTCCTTGCGTACGCTTCCAGCTTACAGTTGGCGGGGGGAGCGTGTGGCCTCCACCACGTCAGGTCACCCCGATGGAGCATTCATCGTAAGTTCCAGTTGTGAACGACTCTCAGCTCCAGAGCTAGTGTGTGCACACATCTTACAAATAATAATAGAGTGGTCACTGTCACCCGGGGCAGTGACAGCCTGGGTGTGCTGCCAGCCGCAGAGCCACAGGCTGAGCAGGCGCCGTAGGATGGTGGCCCGTCGCGGCATCCTATAAAGGTCCCACACCCTGGGGGAGGTTCCTGGCCGAGCACATTAGGAAAGATGAACTGCGGGGCTGTGTTGACAAGAATAATTTATAAGTACGCAGCCCACACTCTGTCCTCGGCATTTTTCAGCACTGTTGAAGGCGTCTTGAATTACTCTGGTAGCTTTTCCAGAAAGACGGAGCGACTTCACCGCTTTTCTCCAGTTACAGTGAAGGCGGAGAGTCAGAAACCCCGAGTTAGCCTGGGGATAGAGGGGCAGGCACTGGGGACAGACCCCAGCCTCCCGCAGCGCCCACGGGGCTCCCCTCTGCCCACCTCTCCTCCTCCTCACCTTGGCCGGCTCCACACGTGCAGCAGGGCGCCTGCGCCAGGTTCTCAGAGGGATTAGTTAGGCTTCCTTGCCAGGGGACGCTCTAGGGAGCACTTGGGGTCGGTCGCTGTCCACTGAGGTTGGGTGGCATATGGAGAGGGCCGGACTTGGTGTCGGGCCTGGATTTGAACCTGCTCCGTGAGCACTGGCTGCAGAGCCCCAGGCTTGTTCATTCACCCCGTACCTGCTTCCTGTCCCTGTGCTGGGAGGAGCTGGTGTGCGCCCGGCCTGACACTGGCGTGCACCTGGCGAGGCCTGGCCCCGGCGAGTGGAGGCCTCCGCCCTGCGCCTGGGCCTTGCCGTGCGACTGGACAGAGCTCCGCAGCCCGGGGCCTCCCCTCCGGGCCCTGCCATGGGGTCTCCTCAGCTTCCTCCTGTGGTCAAGGGGGGCGTGCGCCCACTGCAGCCAGGGCCCTCCTTCCTGCCCACAGCCCGGGGCCCCGGTTACAGGGTCAGTGACAGAATCTGTTTCCTGCAGGTCACCTAGATGTCAGCATGGCGGCCACGAACCTGGAGAACCAGCTGCAAAGCGCGCAGAAGAACCTGCTGTTCCTGCAGCGGGAGCACGCCAGCACGCTCAAGGGGCTGCACGCCGAGATCCGCCGGCTGCAGCAGCACTGCACAGGTAGGCCCGGGCGGAGCCTCGCTCGGGAAGAGGGCCGAGCTGGGGGAGCCCTGGGCCGGCCACTCCCCACGCAGCGGCGCTGAAGGGCTGAGCCCCATCGTGGCCGGAGTCCCCACTCAGAGCGCAGAGCACGCGGCATAGGGCTGCGCGGCTTTCCTGGAATTCTGAGGACTCGAGATTAAAATGAAGAATTTACAATGCGTTTTGGAACGAATAACCAGAACGCAGTCTGTGTGATGTAGGGAACCATCCGCTCACTAATTCTGTATTGCTGGGATGTGTTGAGGGGGTTGGGGAAGGGCATTCGGGGAAAGGGGTGTCCCCTCGCAACCCCAGCTAGTCACGCCCTGCGCTCGCTCTGGGTGGCACCCTGACCCGGTCTGTACATGTTCAGAGCTGATGAAGGGTTTGAACTACACTGTCACAGAATTAACATGTGACCTTTCCTTTTTTAGATTTGACCTATGAACTGACACTCAAAAGTTCCGATCAGACAGGTAAGCACTCCTCCCCGCGCAGTGGCAGGCGTGTGTCTTCTGTGACACGTGCCGGCGCCTTTCGTTTCCACTGGCCACGTGCTTGGAGGAAATCTCCTTTGCTACGAGAGGTCCCACACGTGGCCAGAGCTCGCTCAGAAAACGGGGCAGGACGTTTGCACCCCTCAGTTATCCATGGGCTGGAGACGACTGAGTTTACTTCCTTTTCATTGACACATGGATTTAGAATGTCTGTTGTATGCCGGGCATGATGGCTCACTCCTGTAATCCCAGTTCTTGGGAGGCTGAGACAGGAGGATCGCAGGTTCGAGGACAGCCTCAGCAAGTAGTGAGACTTAGCAACCTAGCGAGACCCTGTTTCAAAATAAAAAAATAAAAAGGGCTGCAGTGTAGCTCAGAGGTAGAATGCCCTGGGTTCAATCCCCAGTAGCACATGCGTACCGCACACACACAAAAGTACTGCAGTAACAAGTGCTCAGGTGGGCATGGAAATGCTGTGTTGGTGATAAAGAGCCGTGGCTGCCACCAGTTCGATGCATGGGAAAGACTGAAGCTTCTAGAAAGGATGTATGGGAGGGCCAGTCATACAGTCTTCCCCAGTCACACCTGCCAAGTCAGGGCCCAGAGATGTCAGTGCGGAGCCAAGCCTACGCCAAGGGCAGAGCGCAGCGCAGCTGGGTTATATTTGAGGGTGAAAGGATGTCGCTCTAGCACAGAGACCAAGAGCAGCTCCCAGGAAGGGAGCCCTAAGTCCTCTCCCCCTCCACCAGACTGGAGGGGCTGTGTGTCCTCGGCCGGGCCTGTGACATCTCTGAGCCTGTGTCTCCGGCTGCAGGTGCCCACAAGCACTGATTCCCACCCGACTCCCGGGGCTGCGGCCATCCAGGACGCCCCGTTCAGCAGAGCCAGGGAGAGGCCGTCCGCATCTGTCGGCCTCGGCACTGCCGGGGGACAGATCCAGGGATGTTCACGTGCGGCTGGGGACAGGTCGAAGGCCTGAGGTCACTGCCGCCTGGGAAGGAGGCGGAGGCTCAGGGTCCACCGTGGGCTGAGGCCCCGTGCAGACATGGGTTGCCGCCCTGTGGGCCTTGGAGGACGGCGGGCACCGAGTCTGAGCACCGCGCCGTCTCGCAGTGCTCGGCCCAGGCGCTCGCGGGTGGCTCTGGCCATGTTTCTGTCTTGGCCGCCGCTCTCTTTACAACTACACCAGAATCCACTGCTGTTAGGCCCCAAAGACAAAAAGCCTCACGGAAGACAGTATCGCGTTCATCATTTCTAAGGAGGCTGTTGCTGACATCACACACACACGCACACGCGCGCACACACATCTGCAGCATGCGCACACACCTGCAGCGTGCGCACACGCGCGCACACATACCTGCAGTGTGCACAGACATGCGCGCACACACCTGCAGCATGCGCACATACCTGCAGCATGCGCACACGCATGCGCGCACACACCAGCGTGCGCACACACACCTGCAGCGTGCGCACACACACCTGCAGCGTGCGCACACACGCGCGCACATACCTGCAGCGTGCACACACATGCGCGCACACACCTGCAGCATGCGCACACATACCTGCAGCATGCGCACACACATGCGTGCACACACCAGCGTGCGCACACACATCTGCAGCGTGCACACACGTACACACACACCTGCAACATGCGCACACATGCACACACACACCTGCAGCGTGCACACACACATGTGCACACACCTGCAGTGTGCGTACACACATGCACACACACACCTGCAGCGTGAGCACACACATGCACACACACACCTGCAGCGTGAGCACACACATGCGCACACCTGTAGTGTGTGTACACATATGCACACGTACCCACAGCGTGCACACACACGCGCACACATGTGCCTGCAGCATGCACGTACCAGACACAAAACAAGTACAGTTGCTGCAGGGCTCACGTGGCCCAGAGTCCAGCTGGCATCACACCGCAGAAGCTGCTGGCTCGGGCAGGGGGGACGCCGGGAAAGACAGACAGACCAGGCTCTGGGAGCAGCCTCGGGAGAGGCCTCACGCTGCACACCAGCCCGGCCCCGGGTATACAGGCAGGCTGAGCGTGGGGCTGGAGTTTGATCAGCCACGGTGGTCACAATAAAGACGGACCAAGAGAGGGGCGGCCTGGGGTTCAGGCGGGAGGGGCGGCACGGGACAGAGGAGGAGCTAGCAGGCAAGCCGCCAGGCTGGCTGCTGCTGCGCAGGGAGGAGCTGTGTTTGAGCAGGGGCATAGACAAGTGGGGAGCAAGCTTGCCAGACACAGGGATCGCAGGGACCAGAGCGGAGGGGCGGAGGGACAGGTCCCTGGCCACCACTGAGGCAGGGAGGGAGGGTGAGGAGGACAAGGGTTTTCTGGATTTGGGCGCGCTGGGAAAATAAAGATGTGAGTGGGAGAGCAGAGATGGTGACCTGATGGGCCGTGTGTGCGCTGTCACCTGTGCAGCTAGCCCTGCAGAGACGGTGACTTGATGGGCCGTGTGTGCGTACTGTCACCTGTGCAGCTAGCCCTGCAGAGACGGTGACTTGATGGGCCGTGTGTGCGTACTGTCACCTGTGCAGCTAGCCCTGCAGAGACGGTGACTTGATGGGCCGTGTGTGTGCGCTGTCACCTGTGCAGACCCCACCCCGCCTCCACACCGCTTCCTAACGGCCGGCTTGTTCTCCTAGGCGACGGGGCCTCCCGGAGCTCCGAGCTGAAGAAGCGCTGCGAGGAGCTGGAGGCCCAGCTGCGGGCCAAGGAGCAGGAGAACGGCGAGCTGCTGCAGGAGCTGGAGCGGAAGAACGCGGCGGTGGCCGTGCTGGAGAGCACCGTCAAGGAGCGCGAGAAGAAGTACCTGGAGGAGCTGAAGGTGAAGAGCCACAAGCTGAGCCTGCTGTCAGGCGAGCTGGAGCAGCGCGCCGGCACCGTGGCCTACCTCACCTCGCAGCTGCACGCCGCCCGCAAGAAGCTGCTGGGCTCGGGCGCCGACGCCGGCCTGGCCGGCAGCCCCGCGCTGGCCGGCTACAAGCCCGCGCCGCCCAAGGACAAGCTGCCCGAGACGCCGCGCCGCCGCATGAAGAAGAGCCTGTCGGCCCCGCTGCACCCCGAGTTCGAGGAGGTCTACCGGTTCGGGGCCGACAGCCGCAAGCTGCTCCTGCGGGAGCCGGTGGACGCCATGCCCGACCCCACCCCGTTCCTGCTGGCCCGGGAGTCGGCCGAGGTCCAGCTGGTCAAGGAGCGGCCGCTGGTCATCCCGCCCATCGCCTCGGACCGCGGGCAGCCGCACAAGGCCCACGTCGGGGTGGCGCACCGCATCCACCACGCCAGCCCGCCGCAGGCGCAGCCCGAGGTGGAGATGCTGGCCGTGGACCCGGCGCACGGCGGGAAGGCCGTGCGGAAGCACTCAGGGACGGACAGAACTGTGTGACGCCGCCGCGGCCGCCGGTGTCCTTCACTGTGAGCGCCACGAGGGAACCTCGCGCACCTTTCCTTCCGCCCCATGCATGCCAAATCGTCTCAACCGTCCACCGCCCTCCCGCTCCCTCGCCCCCTCCTGACACCGGAACGCCACGTGGCCCTGCTGCAGACACGCATTCACCAACGCTGTGGGCTGACACCCGTGCTCAGCGGCTTGCTTCTATCCCAGCGCGCCCGTGGACGAGGCACAGGCCACGGGCCACGCCGCCACGCGATGTCACACGCCCAAAGTCAAGTCAGAGCGACACTGACACCTTGACCTCCTCCCTGTCTCGTCCAGGAGACCCGCGACCTCCCCAACCCTCCCCAGGGCGGCGACCACCGAGCAGCTGTACCTGTGTCACAGGAACTAAATAAGACGACATTGCGCCTCATGTCACCACCACCTGAATGTGTGTTCATATTTTTTTTGTTGTTAGTTTTATCCAAAATGTTCAAGATCCCAACAAACTTTATTTTCTAAACCTGCCTTCTTTCTGTTTTGTGTCTTTTATTAACCCACGTGAGGGCGGAACAGGAGGAGGTGGTGGGAGGGAGAGCACCCCCAGCGGCAGGGACCCTGCGCTCGCTGCCGGGACCATTCCCTAGAATGTTCTGGCAGAAGCCACGTTTGCCTTGTGTCTAGTAGAGCTGAGCCCTGTCCTCCCCTGCACAGCAAAGCCCCCACCGCCGGCGGGGCCAGGCCAGGGCTCCAGGCCGGCCTCTCGGTGCCCACGACGGGACACCCAAGGCCCGCTGGTCCTGAAGGTGCTGTGTGTGCCCCTGACCCCACACGGCCCCGCGGGTCGGCGAGGAGCCCAGGCAGGAATCAGACCCGAAGCTCGGTCGCCTCACGGGCCCAGCAGGCCAGGGCCGAAGGAGCCGGGGCCGGGGGTTCTTGATGGGGACACAGTGGCTACAGGTGACTCCGGCCCAGAGAGGGGCTCTGCCTGGCGCCCTGGCAGCCTCGGCCTTCGGGCAGATCGCTCCTGTCGGGAGGGCCTCTGCGGGCACAGACCCAGAAGGTCAGGGCACCCTGCGCAGTCCCATTACCATACTCATGGCGGGAGGGCACGCGGCGCTCACCCCCAAGCATCTCCAGAAGGAAAGAAAACACCACGCTTCTTCACACGGGCTCACATTTACTTTTTGAACACAGGAATCCTTTAAAAAGTAGTTAAAAAAAAAACAAAGCTTAGGTTTAGGTTAATTTAGTGGAAAGAGATTCAAATAGCTGATTTCAAAGGAAACCAAGATCAATGTCCGTCCCCAGGAAACAGCAGCAGACCTGACCACTCGTCACCGAGTGCCAGCCACAGGCGTAGGACTCGCCGAGCAGTGCTCTTCACCCAGGGCTAGTCAGAATTCAGGGTGAGGCACACGCCTTGCAGCACCCAGTGGGAAATGTGTCTCGTGGTGAAGAGATCCGCCTCGAAGACCAAGCCGACTCCCATGGCGTTCCTGCGCATGGAGGTGGTGTACACGGGCGTCCGGAAGGTGTTCTGCAAGGGAAGGGCAGGTGAGACCCCTCCATGGAGGAGGCGGCTCACGACCGGAGAGGCGGGGCTCCACCCAGCGCCCCCTAGCAGGCCCTCGCGCAAGGCGGTGCCGGAGAACCCGCGGCCGGGCTGGCAGGGCCGTCCTCCGCCAGCTGGGCGGAGGCTGGCTTCACCGGGATGCGCTCCAGAGGTGGCGCCAGCCAGACCAAGCGAGGGCGCAGCGTCCAGAGCGGATGTAGCTGCTTGCGACCCCAGCGGTGTCGCGGAACTTCACAGGGAGGCAGGGAGGGGCCCCTTAGTCAGTCTACACCTGAGCCTGACACTGGCTGACATGCGTCCCTGCACACCTGCATCCGTGTATTTTCCCAGGAAGTGGCTCCACAGCTCTATCATGTCTCCAAGGCTCCCCAACCCACAGAGGTTAAATGCTCCATTTTCTCTCCTTCCTTCCTTCCTTCCTCCCTTCCTTCCTCCCTTCCCCTCCTTCCTCCCTACCTCCTTCTTTCCTTCCTTCCTCTTCCATGGGGGATTGAACCCAGGTGCAGTCTACCTCTGAATTATAGCCCTGGTTCTATTTTATTTTGAAATAGGGTCTCACTAAGTTGCTGAGGCTAGCCTCAAACCTGCGATCCTCCTGTTTCAGCCTCCCAAGTACTGGGATTCCAGGCATGCGCCACTGCACCCGGCTAAGTGCCTGTTTTTTTTTTTTTTGTGGTACCAGGGATTGAACCCAGGGGCGTTCCACCTCCGAGCTACACCCCCAGCCCTATTTTTTATTCTTTATTTTGAAACAGGGTCTCACTAAGTTGCGGAGGGCCTCACTAAGTAGCTGAGGCTGGCCGTGAACCCGGATCCTCCGGTCTCAGCCTCCCAAGTACTGGGATTCCAGGCGTGCGCCACCGCGCCCGGCTAAGTGCCTGGTTTTCAAAGGCCACTGTGGGAAGCACCCGTCTACAGCTCGGTGGGGACAGGGCGCGGCCTTCACCTGCAGCTTGAGGCGGTGGGCTTCGATGGGGATGACCTTCAGGATGGGCAGGTCCACCACCAGCACCTTGGGCTTGCTCTTGATCAGACAGCCCCTCTCTATGTCCCAGTCAGCGCCTTCGAGGTACAGTCCTGAGACGAAGCACCCTGGAGGTGGCAGGAAGAGGCCAGTAAACACGGAGGCCTCTGCCACCCTGCGGCGTGCCGCTCCACCGAGCTCAGGGTGCAGGCACACGGGCCTCTGACCAGCCTCCTCCCCACACCTACCGGGACACAGCCAGGCCCTTCTCCACTGTTTCTGCCCCACCCAGCTTCCGTGTGCGTGCGTGCGTGCGTGTGTGTGTGTGTGTGTGTGCAATGTGTGTGCGTGCATGCATGTGTATGTGTGCGTGTGTGTGTGTTGCTGGAGATGGAACCCAGGGGCATTCTACCTCTAAGCTACACCCCCAGCCCTTTTTATGTTTTATTTGGAAACAGAATTTTATTCGCTAAGTTCCTGAGGCTGTCTTCAAACCTTCAATCCTCCTGTCTCAGCCTACCAAGTACTGGGATTACAGGCGTGCGCCACCTCGCCTGGCTTATTTTATTTTATTATATTATTTTTTGTGTGTTTATATGCAGGTACTGGGGATTGAACCCAGGGGCATTCTACCTCTGAGCTACATCCCAAGCCCTTTTTATTTTTTATTTTGAAATAGGATCTCACGCACTGGCCTAGAACCTGCGATCCTCCTGTCTTAGCCACCCAAGTACTAGGATTATAGGCAAGCACCACTGCGCCTGGCTAAGTCTGGCTTTTTTTTTTTTTTTTTTTTTT
>PVJS01026219.1:0-18683 GCA_004027185.1 Glis glis | reverse complement strand
CTTTCTTTCTTCTTTCTTTCTTTCTTTCTTTCTTTCTTTCTTTCTTTCTTTCTTTCTTTCTCTTTCTTTCTTTCTTTCCTTTCTTTCTCTCTCTCTCTTTCTTTCTTTCTTTCTTTCTTTCTTTCTTTCTTTCTTTTGCAGTACCAGGGATTGAACCCAGGGGCATTCTACCTCCGAGCTACACCCCCCGGCCCTATTTTTTATTCTTTATTTTGAAACAGGGTCTCACGAAGTTGCGGAGGGCCTCACTAAGTAGCTGAGGCTGGCTGCGAACCTGGATCCTCCGGTCTCCGCCTCCCAAGTACTGGGATTACAAGTGTGCGCCACAACACCCGGCCCATGGATCTTCTTTACAAACCTGTTTATCACAGCACTTCCCTGAGTAAGGATTTCAGAGCTTCATCTTCCCTTCCCTAATAGATGAAGTCCCCTGGCTGATTCGCAGAGCCCTCTGCAGTGTGACCAAGCCTACTTTTTCTTCTCATCAGGCTACTTTTTTTTACTGTTGGGTTCACTTTCCGGGCTCATTTTCCCACTTCAGTAACTTGACTCACACCGTTTCCCACTCCTTCAAGGCCCTTGACTTTCTCTGGAACCCATTTGACATTGTCCCTGTCACTCTAGACCTGGTTGAACTCTCAGTTCCTCCTGGAAGCTTCAAGACCTGGCCATGTCTTGCGTCATTGTTACATCGTCCTTTGAATTACTCTAGCATTCGATAACCACAAAATTCTATTTAACGCATGATATCCTGGGTTGCTTAGTATAGATTCCTAGGAGTTATGCATATCTCATAATAGGAAGTAAATCCCATATCAAACCAAGAAGGAACAAATTGTAAAATAGCCTAAATTACCTTTATATTCACCCACACTGATGGTGGTCAGGTTATCTGTTTACTGAATGTCCAGATTCCAAACACCTTTAGAAATTATTTTTCCTCAAGAATTTCTTTGCAAATTTGAAATTTGTAGGAAATATACTTTGAACTCCTTTTCCTGGTTTTCCCCCTAGTCTCTTGTAGGCATTAGTTAATGGAATATATCTGGGCTGAATTTTAAATAATCCCTTCCTAGGACACAAAATAAGCATTTTATTGCCATAAGGATGTGTTCCAAATCAGTTACTAAGGTCATAGTATATTTATAAGTGTGGCTGGGCTGAAGATGGGAATTACTGGAATTCAGTGTGTTCTAATGATTGCACTGACTGTCATGATAAGAAACTTCTACAGAGCATATTTAAAGCAATTCAGGACTTTTTTTATGACTCTCGTTTAACTAAACAACTATTCCCAACAATTTTCTTGGCTGTATATCCTGTAGAAATTGGGCTAGCTTTACTTTGACCTGTTGAAGCATATTTCATATAAAATTCAAACGGGTCTTCTTAAAATAAATAAACTTAAAACCCAAACTATAAGTATTAAATCAATAAAAAGGAAAACTGAAAGGAAATCTATACCACAAATGCCAGTTAGTTATGTGTCTGTGTGGTTCCGGACTTGCTGTCATCAGATTAATAAAAATATTAATTATGTGCAGGGCTAGAATCCAAGACATCTCTATTCCTGTTTCTTTAGGAAATAATGTAGATGCACAGTCACTAATCAGCTGGAAAAAATCCTTGGAGAATTTAGAGAATTCAAGTTTGTTTTGCTTAAGTAGGAGGGCTGTCACTGGCTCATGGTCAAAGCTTATAAATATAGTTTCTTATATAAATAAAGAGAAATGGTTTCTATATCATTCTTTATCCTCTGAAAAAAGGTAACATAACACTTCTATGTTCAGTGTTTCTGCTGCAAATTAAAAGACACTGTGAAGGCAATCATGGAATAGCCAGGAAATCTGATCTCATTGGTGAGGAAGTTACCAAATATGGACATGCACAGTGAGATCAATTTTCCAGTATAAATCATCTGAGGTAAATAGAGTTGGGAATACCCTTATTTAAAATTTCTTTTCCATGTTCAATTTTAAAAGATCTACTTAATTGTTACAAGATCACTGATGGGAAAAAACAATAGTCATAGTATGGGGAATCACCCAAAGTTTTCTCTAGACTCATAAGATCCCAGTAATCAGAGGCACTAATTTCAGGAGACCTGGTTCAAGTGACATTTCCTTTTGATCCATAACAGGCATCTTTCTGTTTCATGTTGCCTGTGCGCAGTTCACAGATGAGACCAGAGTTATCCCTCACACAGAGGGACAACCAATGTGTATGCCACCCCCACCTGCTTCTGAAAATGAGTCTACATGGAGATGCAGGATACCATCTGAACACTTACTGGCCAGAACTCTGGCTTGAGTGGTGAGTTAACGTGAAATACGAAAACAAAAAGAGGTATTTCCATTTCCACGTAATCAAACATGCTATCTGTGATAACCTAGTAGCATAAAAGGATTGCACATCCCCAAGATTCCCCACCCCACGGTCCCCATGCCCAGCCAAGCTAATTTCATCCAGAAATTCCAGAGTAAAAACTTCCAACATGGTGATTAAGAACAAAGACACTGACCTGGGTGTGGTGCCTATAATTCTAGCACCTTGGGAGGCAGAGGCACAAGGATCACAGGTTTGAGGACAACCTCGGCAATGCAGCAAGACTCAGCAACCTAGTGAAACCCTGTTTCAAAACAAAAACAAAACCGGACATGGTGGCACATGCTTGTAATACCAGTACTTGGGAAGCTGAGGCAGGAAGATCACAGGTTCAAGGCCAGCTTAGTGAGACCTTGTTTCAAAATTAAAAAAAAGAACAAAATGGGGCTGGGGGTGTAGCTCAGCAGTAGAATGCCCCTGGGTTCAACCCCCCAATACCACACACACACAAAAAAAAAGAACATGGACACTGAAGCCAGGCTGTGCTGCCATTTAAAAAAAAGGGTGGCTTCTGGCATGCTCTTTACTCTCTTGGTCTCAGTTGCCTCATCTGTTAAATGAGCATTATCATAGTGCCTACTTCATAAAGTCACTGTGAGGAATAAATTGGGTACTACTTATAAAACCTTAGACCAAGCCGGGTATGGTGGCGCACGCTTGTAATCCCAGTACTTGGGAGGCGGAGACCAGAAGATCCAGGTTCGCGGCCAGCCTCAGCTATTTAGTGAGGCCCTCCACAACTTTGTGAGACCCAGTTTCAAAATAAAGTATAAAAAATAGGGCTGGAGGTAGAACGCCCCTGGGTTCAATCCCTGGTACCGCAAAAAATAAATAAATAAATAAATAAATAAATAAATAAAACCTTAGACCAGTGCCAAGCACACAGTATATGCTCTATAACTTTCAGTTGTTAGTTGTTCTGGTTGCATTAACACCAACCCCACCATTGTGCCTTGCTCAGTCTCCTGAGGGTTTCTGTTGCCTCATCTAAAACGATGTCTTCATCAGGACTCCACATTGATCACATCCCCTTTATAGAACTGTACTTTGCTCCCAACTCCTCAAAAAATTTCCCTCAAACTCCTGTGTTTGTTTACAACCCCAGTGTGATAATGTGCAAACTCTCTCACAGGGAATCTCTCAGCTGATGGGTTCTGAGATCCGATCCTGTTCATAGGGGCTCTCGTCCTCACATCCTGTTTCAGTCACTGAAGCTAACATTATCATTCTAGCATTACACTTCATCTCTGTCAGGTACCACAAAAGCTTTACGTGCATTCTCTCGTTCCTTTTCTCTTCACAGTAGCCCTGTGAAGTAGGTACTGTCTAGTCACACCTTGCACACAGGGAAACTGAGGCACTAAGAGATCACAAAGCTTTGCATGCCACCAAACTGGAGGAATCATAAGTTGTCACAGGGGCAAATCAGACTCCAGCATCAGTGCTGTCTCATCTCAGCTGCCTGTCATGGTTGGTGGTGATTTCACAAAACCTCATGCACCCGGATTATCTATTCTTCACCCTTTTGATATCAAGTCTACCGAATTTTCTAGACTTGGAGTTAAGAAACTATGACCCACATGTTTATAAGTTTTTTATATTTTCAAATGGCTGGAAATAAATAAAATAAAAACGACACTTTGAGACACATGAAAATTAGGTGAAATTCAAGTTTCTGTGTCCGTACTTGAAGTTCTATTGGCACACGGCTGTACTCAGCTGCTCAGGTTTTATTTATCACTGCTTTACCACCGCCATGGCAGACTTGAGGAGGTATGACAAAGACCGTATGGCCCACAAAGTGGAAGATATTTACTATCTGGCCAATCTTGCTGTAGACTCTTGCTACTCAGTGTGTGGTTTTGAGACCAGCCGTATCAACATCACTTGGGTGCTTATAAGCAAAATAGAGTCTCAGATCCTATCTTAAAACCTGAATTGGAATCTGCCTCCTACCCAGGTGATTCATCGCACATTAAAGTTTGAGAAATACTGGTCTGGGGGAGAGCATGTCAGGGAGGTTTGGAGAAAGATGGTAGAGTCTAGGTTTGACATTCTTGCCCCAAGATTTCCTAGACTTGAGAAAGACATTGAACTTGACTCTAAAGTCCCTCATCTGTAGAGCAGACCCAATAATATCTCCCCTTAAGTATTACTTAGAGGAATAGCAAGATACTGGCTATGCTGGACCTATCATGGTACCAGCCCTATTTTATTTTTTATTTAGAAACAGGGTCTTGCTAAGTTTCTGAGGCTGGTCTCGAACCAGCAATCCTCCTGTCTCAGCCGCCCAAGTACTGGGATTACAGGCATGCACTACCACGCCTGGCTCAGAGGTGATATAATTAATCATAAAATTAAATAAATCATTAACTCTCATCAGTGGATAAATCCCTTGTAATGAGTTTATTGGGTAGTAACCTAGGCAGGTGGGGTGTGGCTGGAGGAGATGGGTCACTGAGGGTGTGGCCTTAGGGACAATGCATGTGTCCTTGAACTCTCTTCGGGAGCTCTCTCTTGCTTCCAGCCTCCCTCTGTAATGTGAGAGCAGTCCCTCCGTTTGTGCTCTCTCTGCCTTCCACCGCCATGCCCTGAGCTCTGCAGACTTCACGCAGCCTAACATGGACTGAACCCCTGAAATCTCCAGAACTGTGAGCAAATAAATCATCCTTCCTTTAAATTATGGTAGTCAGATGTTTTGGATTACAGCAGTGAGAATGCTAACTAAAACAGAAATATAAGGGATTTCCTTAATAAGAATCTACCATTTGGCTCCATGGAAACCAGGGAGATTGATCAAAAGTGAAGGGCTAATAATAATATAAAGCTGTAAAAGAATGGATAAGGAACTATCTGATTATGCCTCATCCTCTACCTAGCTGGGCCTTTGACCACCAATGGCAGGTTCGACCCCACCCCAGGCTCTGGGATAGCCATGTCCTTAGTCATTGCTCAGGTGACTCAGAATCAAGTCAACTCCTCTAAAAGACCTGCTGTCATCCCATGCCCCACATTCAGAAACTGGGTGTCAGCCTTATGCGTCCTGTATTCACTCAACAGACACTTAATTGAGTGTCTTCTATGTGCCAAGCAGACAGCCTCCTCTTGAAGACAGTATAGCACATGCCAGACAAACATATGGAAATAAGCCTTCCCCTTCCACTTCAACGAATCACTTCTTTTACCCAACTATCTGCCTTGCTAAACCACCAAATGCTCCACTTTCTGCAACAATAAGTCCCACATTTGCCCTCTGCAGTCTTTCTGGGAATAAGGTCCTCTGATGCCTATTCCAGCCACCATCTCCTGCCAGTTTTGGGACTGTGTGGGTATCCCCAAACTCCTGCTCCCAGACTCCAGGTCTTTTCCTCTGTTGAACCATTGACATAACACTGACCTTCCAAACGTCTGACCCTCTCTTCAGAGGCTTTAGTGACAAACTCATTCTTTACACAGCAGGAAACAAGCCATGCTGATGACATTGATGGAAACTGGAAAAAGAATTCTGGCTTTGTTCATTCACCTTTTTTAACCATGGGTTGTCCTTGCATTTTGTGACTCATGTTGAAATGCCTTGAGTGAGCTCCTCCCTGGGCAAATCAGCTTCCCCTGATTCATCAGTCACCTGCTCTTTCCCTTGGGGAATAAGGAATTCACTGGACCGCCTGTCCTATTTGCTGATGTAGTTCTCAGAGGTTGGATAAGTTACCCGGGAAAGACCAAGTGGAGGTGTGATACAAATAAGTATTTTACCAAATGAAGACAAGAGTTGAAGAGAATACACCTCCTGTAGAGTTGTTGTGATATTTTCAGATCACATGGAAATAGAAGTCTTGAGCCCTGAAAAGATAGTTAAATTGCATCTGAAAAGATAGTTAAATTTCCCACGACTTTTTTGGCCTGATTTTCAAACCAGGAACTATAGCTCTCAGCCAAAGTGTGATTTTTTTTTTTTTTTTTTGGTACTGGAGGTTGAACCCAAAGGCATTATTACCTATGAGCTATATCTCCAGCCCTTTTTATTTTTTATTTTGAAATAGGTCTTGGTAGGTGACTGAGAGTCTTGCTAAGTTGCTGAGGCTGTCCATCAGCCTGTGATCCTCCTCTCTCAGACTCTCCAAGTACTGGGGTTGCAGGTGTGTACCACCATGCCCAGCTCAAAGATGCATGTCCTGATAATACCTGGCATGACTGACACTGCTTCTGTTCCAGATGATGGGGCATGCTCCAACATGCAGTCAAATACTGTTTCAATTTATTTTACAGTTGATTTTGTTTAACTTCTTCAAAATCTGCTAAATAAATCATTGCATTAATAGCTCAGTCTTTGTAAACAAGCAAATCTCCAACAGCAGTTTTACCAGCTTCTAGATTTGTGACTTTGATCCTCAGTTATTTTATCTGTAAAATGGGATAAGGATACCTACTTCAGAAGACTAAATATGGTAAAGCAAGTACAACATTTAGCTCAATATTGAGCATACTGTGGGTGTGCAATAAGGTGCACAAACTACATGGATATGGGCACTGAGTGTGAGATAAGAATCCACATTTGTCATGTGATCAACCCCCTACTATCCATGGAGGGAGACCCTCTCGCTTTAAAACAGAATAAAATAGCTGTGAAATCAATCATGTGATGACGATATTCCCTCATCCTGTTCACAGTTGTCAAGAGAGATGTGAAAAATATCTCCCATGCTGGGCATGGTGGCGCGAGCCTGTAATCCCACTACTTGGGAGGCTGAGACAGGAGGATTGCAGATTCAAGGATAGCCTCAGCAGGTAGTGAGACTCTCAGTAACCTAGTGAGATCCTGTTTCAAAACAAAATAAAAAAGGGCTGGGGTTTAGCTCAGAGGTAGAATAACCCTGGGTTCAATCCCCAGTACCACAAAAAAAAAAAAAAAGAAAAAGAGAGACACACACACACACACACAGAAACATTTCTCCCATGCAGCCACCTGGCCTGAGTGTTGAAACTGCTCTTGGGCAGGCAGGGCACCCATGATCTCTTCATCTCATGTCCACAAGGATGCCCACAGACACCCCTGAGGAGACTTGTGGTCACCTCAATAAATCTATAGCAGAGGTGAGCAGGACACAGGTGAGTGCAGCATAGGAAGGAACAGAGTTTCTACTTTGAAGGTAAGGCCAACTATGAGTCACGAACCATGGAAATTTAAGATTATTCAAAGACCGATTTATCTTATTAGATTAGTCACACATATTACAGGATATGGCAGTAAGTGTGCATTTGTCATACATTATATTTTTTGAGTGTGTATTATAGTCAGGCACTGCAAATTGTCCTTATTTAATCCTTACAAGAACTCTTTAAGATAGGTAACATTATTATCCCTCTTCGTATTAACTTCACTTTATTGCATCTACATGTAAAAACTTCAAAATATTACTGAGAGACACAAAAACAAATGGATAGACATATGTTAGTCTTTAATAAATAGGTCCAATATCAGAAACATGTGCAATCACCCTAATTGAATCTATAAGTTTATGTCCTCCTTCTAAAAAGTAGTAATTGATTTTGTTAGTGGGAGAGGGAATAAAGGAGTTCTAAAATTCAAATGAAGCCGGGCGTGGTGGCGCATGCTTGTAATCCCAGTACTTGAGAGGCTGAGATAAGATCACAGGTTCAAAGCCAGCCTCAGCAACTTAGCAGGCTCTCAGTAACCTAGTGAGACCCTGTTTCCAAACAAGAAATAAAATCGGGCTTGTGGTGTAGCTTGGAGGTAGAATGCCTCTGGGTTCAATCCTCAGTACCAAAAAATAAAACAATTAAAAAAAATAAAGTTCATATGAAAAAATAAACAAGGAAGATAAGCCAGGAAAATTCTAGAAAAAGTAACAAATATTCTATGTCTAATAATTTGATTAGATATTTATTATAGCATATTATACAATTCTAATTATTAAAACAATGACTTCTTTGCTTAAGAACAGGCAAAAAAAACAATGAATAAAGCAGAAAGTTCAACAATGTATTAAAATGCATAGAAAAGTTAGTATATGACAAATTTAGCTGAAGACTGATATGTTCTTCAATAAATGGTATTAGAACAATGATATGGCCATCTGAAGAAATAAAATAAAATCAGATCTCTACTTCACAGCTTAAAAAATCCAGATGGATCAAATATTTAAGTGTGGAAAATTTAAGTCACACAATATTTAGAGTAAAATCGGAAGTTTTTCTTTTAAATTCAGAATGTGGTAAAGACTCACATGCTGACACAGTGCTTGTCTTGGTGTGCTGGAGGTCTAGGAGAGTTTGCTGGTCCTAATTCACTGGTTGGGGCGGTGAGTGCCCCCATGAGCACTCAGATAAGAACATGACCAACGCTGGGTCCTGGAAAGTTTGAATTGGTAGGCCTCTTTCCTCATGCCCATCAGGGAGTTGCTACCTGCCATAGTATATTGTAAATCCTTTTCTCTTTTTCCAGAATAAAAGATGTATAGAACTAAAAAAAAAAATTTTTTTACAATGTGAAACCTTTCTAAATATGATAAAAACCCAGAAGCCATAGTGCATTTTTTAAAACATAAAACTCTGCTTGGAAAACTATCCCATATACAAAGTGAAAAGACAAACTTTACATATATTATAAATATATATGTATATTTGCAACTCATAATGAAAACTAAGGACTAATTTCCCTATACATAAACAAATCATTCACTTTAATCAGAAGAAGGCCAGCACCCAAGAGAAAATGCACAAAAGACTTTTGCAGTTACAAGGAGGAAAATTATAAAATGGTTCTTTAAAATATAAAAGTATGCCGGGCGTGGTGGCGCACACTTGTAATCCCAGTACTTTGGGAGGCGGAGACCAGAGGATCCGGGTTCAGCTCGCTCTCTCTCTCTCTCTCTCTCTCTCCCCCTGTCTCTCTCTACCTAGTGAGGCCCTCTGCAACTTCGTGAGACCTGGTTTCAAAATAAAGTGTAAAAAAATAGGGCCGGGGGTGTAGCTTGGAGGTAGAACGCCCCTGGGTTCAATCCCCGGCACCGCAAAAAAAAAAAAAATATATATATATATATATAAAAGTATTTTCAACCTTGCTCATGGCATTAGACTATCATGAGACACCCTTTTAACCTCCTAGAAACAGCCTTCTTGGGCACGACTGGTCCACCTAAAAAGGGGCAACCACGGGCACCATTTCCTCCACTTGCAAACACAGAAGATCTTTCTACCCTGCAATTCCACTGTAAGACTGTATCTTACAGAGACATATTCTTGTGTGAAGTGACCCACCCACATTGTAGCACTGGCTTCCAGAACAAAAGACGAGAGTGACCTTAATATCCATCGATCGTTAAATAATGGTACAGCCAGATAATGGGATACTATGAAGCTCATAAAGCAGATTTCCTGTGTTGATATGGACATCTCCAAGCTATTTTAAGTAAAAAACTATGTGAGCTTGAAGAAAGAAGCTTCTAGAAGTTAAGCAACTTACCTAAAATGACACAGCTATTTAGGAGGGTGGTTGGTCCTACAACACAGCTCTGCCTGAGCGCAAACCCTTGCCCGTAAGAGGCACCAGGCACTGCTGTTGTGCTGTCGTGGAAAGCTCATGTTGTTGCAAGATGCTGGAAGCCAAGGGATGCCGTTTTTTGTGACTGTGGAGGGAGTTTTTCTTTGGGTAGTTTTTCAAGGAGTAGGAAAATAGTACATGTGCTGGGGGGGGGGGTCGCTCCAGACTGATCCATTTAATAACTGTTCCTTGAGCAATTTATTAACACTTTCCCCTTAGTATTTTTTTTCTTTAGGGTACTAGGGATTGAACCCAGGGGCATTCAGCCTCCAAGCTACACCCCCAGCCCTTTTTAAAAATTTTTATTTTGAAACAGGGTCTCGCTAAGTCCCTAAGGCTGGTCTCAAACCTGTAATCTTCCTGTCTCAGCCTCCCAAGTACTGGGATCGCAGGCGTGTGCCACCATACCCAGCTATACTTTCCCCTTAGTATCTGTCAGAGACATAAGGGACAACAGGGTAGTTGTAGTTTCTTGATTCCTTTTGGGGTCCCTGGAACTAGCTGGAAGCCAGGGCATCCAGTTTTGGAAAACATGAACATTTGTCCCCTCTACCCTCTGCTCTGTGGAAAGCATTTTGTACCCTGAAGAAAGCCAGATCCTTATGGCAAACCCTTTTCCACCCCGAAGGGAAAAGCACTCCACACTTGAGCATGATCAGTCCTTGAAGGACATGTGGCAACATCACAGTTGAGCTTGCAAGAGGAAGTGAAGGCAGGGTTCTTATCTAATTAAAACAGCTTGGGGAAAGAAAGTGGGCAAAGGGTAATTACAGTATCTAACTTGGCATTTGGCCCGGAAAAGAAAGGTTAGCAATTCTTTTGTGGCAAAAAACTGCAAGGAAACCTCAAATTATAATATTTGCTTTAGAGCTGTAGGGAATTTTTCATCCCTGAATCCCACATAGACTGACACGTGTGAATTATATGGCCCTTGGAATGCTTCCTAGAAAAATAATTACTCATTTTTCTACAGATGGGGAAATTAAATGAGATTAAGGTTCTTAAGAATTTACAAAACAATGTAGAAGCCCGTTGCTAGTGCCTTATCTAACCTCTCAACTCTAGTTCCCTAGATTTAGTGTTTTCTGTTCTTATCAAGTGGAAGAAACCCTAACTGGCAAAAATAGGTTGGTATTTTCTAGAGATTCTGGGTGGGTAGGTGGGTGCGGGTTGTCGTTGTTTGTTTGTTTTTATTTTAAATCTGTTTCAAAGTTCCTATAGTAGCCAGGTAGAATGTGGTCTAGGGAGCCTATCTGGAAACTTGGGTTTTATTTCTGACCTGCTGTTTACCTGCGGAGCATTCCCATGCATATCAATTCAGCCCACTGAAATCCAGTTCCCTCATGAGGAAGAAACTCAATGAGGAAATTTGTATAGGATCAGATAAATTCTTATCAAGATTACAGTATACAAGCCAGGTGTGGTGGCATACGCCTGTAATTCCAGTATCTCAACCTTGGGAGGCTGAGATAGGAGGATTGCAGGTTCGAAGCTAGCCTCAGCAACTTAGTGAGGCTGTCAGCAACTTAGTGGGACCCTGTTTCCAAATGAAAAAAATAAAAGGTTGGGGATGAAGGCCACATCCCTAGTACCACCAAAAAATAAATGAAATAAAGAATTAATTAATTAATTACAGTATACAAAACATATGGAAGCCAGGCAATCTGGTTGAACTGCAAGATTGACCAAGGAGGCTTCTCCTTCACTTATCCTGCATGGCCTTGAGGTTGTCCTTCATATCATTTCCCAGGGACTCCAGGATTCTCATGTAGATCATAGTTTGAAAATCATCTGTCTTGATGGTTTCTAAGATCTCATCAAGCCCTAACCTTTAGTTGTTCTGCAGTTCTATATTTGTAAAAACAGCTAAATTCATAAAGAAATTCTTGAACTTCTTTGCAAAATAAAGCCAATATCCCTTTCCCCCCAATATGGAAAAAAAATGAAATGCTTTATTGTAGATTTTAGTTTGAATTATTCCAGCAAAACTCAGAATAAAAGGCTTTGTCCTGTTGGTAAAGTGAACCAATATTATCTAACAATTATTGAGTGCTTATGGTGCGCCAGACATTGTTCTAAGGACATCACATGTATTAATTTTATTTAATCCTTCTAATAACTCCAGGTCTTATTATTATCTCCACTTTTCAAATGCAGAACTAAAGCAGAGAAGCAAGCAATTTGCTCAAGCTAATTTTACTTAGTGACAAAGCTGAGCTTTGAACCAACTAGCCTGATTCATACCCTGTACCCAGATTTCTGTATTAAATGTTATACACTGGAATATTAATTCATATACAACTTTCCTGATGGAACCACAGAAAGATAAAGTGCTGATGTTGAAATGACGCTTAGTAACCACTGTACCCAAATCTTTCGTTTAATAAATGAGTAAAATGAGGCCAATTTAAGAAGAGAAAAATAATCTCAATCTCTTGGCTAAGATTTTCATTTCCTACTATTTATCCTAAAGTTTCTCAAAATAATTTCTGTAATACTTAAAGAGTTAAAAAGAAAACATAAAAGCAAGTATTAATTCAAACAGACACAAGTTTAAAGGCTTAGAGTAAATGATCACTAGTTTAAGAAGGTTATTTAGGTTTTGTTGTGATTTTTTTCCATTCAAATCACATGATTTAGCTCTAGAAAGGGACTCTGAAAACACAGCAGGTTCCAGAGTTATGCGCTGCCAGTTCACTTATCATATTGAAAACTACTGTATCTAGGGAATAAGATATAACAGTCTGTGCATTTCTGAGTGATTAATGTTAAAATGCCCCAGAGCCAAGAATTTTTCAGCCACCCAAGAAGTACAGTAATTTTCCTGAAGTTCAAAGCCACAGATGTATATATGAATTGCATTCTTTTGTAAATTTTTTTTTAAATCTCAAATTCTATATTTGCTCAAGTTTGGATGTTTGATATCAAGACTAACCAAAGAATGACCATTGGGTTCAACCAGAGACCCCAAGAACCAACCATGAAAACTTTAAAAATTTAGGAATTTGCCAGGCACACGCTTGTCATTCCAGTACTCGGGAGACTGAGACCGGAGGATCTGGGTTCACAGCCAGCCTCAGCTTAGTGAGGCCCTCCACAACTTAGTGAGACCCTGTTTCAAAATAAAGAATAAAAAATAGGGCTGGGGATGTAGCTCAGAGGTAGAATGCCCCTGGGTTTGATCCCCAGTACTGCAAAAAAAAAAAAAAAAATTTAGGAATTTTTTTTCCTTACAAGTTGGTTTCAGAGCTGAAATGGAACCAGGTTTTTTGTTGGGTTCTACTTTTTTGGTCTTTCTAAAAGATACCATGAAAGTCACTTGACTAAAGGCATAAATAATACCAAATTCCTTTCCAAAGCTGCACTAGGTATTAGTCACTGAATACACCATCTTAAAGAACTCTGTTTGCAGTGGATTTTGAAGAGAGGCTTAAAAGAATATGTAAGCCAGGCATGGAGGTTCACACCTGTAATCCCAGTACTTGGGAGGCTGAGACAGGAGGATGCAGGTTCAAGGACAACCTCAGCAATTTGGCAAGGCCCACGGCAACTTCGTGAGACCGTGTTTAAAATTTTTTTTTTTTTTTTGCGGTACCGGGGATTGAACGCAGGGGCATTCTACCTCCGCGCTACGCCCCCGGACCGATTTTTTTTATGCTTTATTTTTGAAACCGGGTCTCACGAAGTTGCGGAGGGCCTCACTAAGGAGAGAGAGAGAGAGAGAGAGAGGAGAGAGAGAGATCTATCAATCGATCGATCGTGCGCGCATGCGCGCTGAGGCTGGCCGCGAACCCGGATCAATAGTCAATCCCCAAGTTCTAAAGAGGCCGGAAGAGGTAGCTTTCTGAAAACAGCCTATCCCGACACTGCTGTACACAACTCGTTACAGAGCAGAAACAGCTCAGAAGAGTTACAAATTCCAAGCAGCCTTAGAACCAAACATGGATGGTGACAGCAAAGAAAAGAATGTAGTCATATCAGTCAAAGTAGCCTGTTGTCAGTCCGTAAAAGAAGAAAACGTGTGTGCACTTAACACAAGGTTGTACCCTCCACCCCATCCCTCCTGTTGTTACTAAATCCAAGGTGTGAATTACAACCATGGACTCTGAGAATCGTGGAAATAATAGCGACTCTTTCTCCAGCCTGCTAAGGCACTTGGAATTTTCACCATTAAGCCATAAGAAGTTCTGGTTTCAGTAGGAATGTTTTTCTCAAGAAACATAATACAGCAACCCATTGCAGTCTGTTTGAAAAAATGAACGTGAATTATATCAGCCAGACCCAGAACACAGGCCTCTGAAAGAGAGCCAAAATAGGTTTTTTTTTTTTTTTTTGGAGATGTGTTGGGAGGGAAGCAGGACGAGGGGGACCCAAACTGTACTGAGGGACTCGAGGGACAAATGAAGAGAAAAAGGGGGCACCAAAGGCAATTTTTCACAAAAGCCGGTGCTATTGCAAATAACAGTTTCAGCTTATGGCTAAAACCAACACAACATCCCAGCCGATTCCTAAGAACACCCATTTCAGGACCTTTCCTCATTGTTCATATTTGGTCATTAACAGCAGGCTCCACAAAAACAGAAATGAAACCAAGAATTGAATATTTATATTCACAATGTAAAATAGAATTACTTTGCCCCTTATTTTCATCCAAGTGTTGACAGGAAATTGAATGGAGTCCACAGGATTGAGTTTTTTGACAAGTTTTAGATTTCAGCATTCCAGGCTCCCAGGCAAAGCGGCACACGAGGACCTGTAGTTGGCCCTGAACCAACTGCGCCCCTTCTAGGAGAGGGTTATTGTTCCCAGTTCTAGTGACTCACTGGGTTGCTTCAGTTGCCCCTCCACTATAGTGGGTCTTGGGTTTCTTCCTTCAGCCCAGATAATACCTGTAAGGGATCTGAGGTCCCCAGATAAGAAGTGGCATTCCTGGGATGACGTCATTATCTCAGTTCTCACTGTAGTTATAGTCTACAAAGAGCTTCCTTTGTATTCACAGAGCCAGCCCTTGTAGTGGCTTTGGAAGTGCAAACATTACTCTTTAATCATCTAAAAGCTCAGCCAAGGATTATTAAAATTTAAAGCAGGATTCATAGCTACCATGTAATAACTAAACTGCCATACTTACAGATGGGTGTTTCAGAATCAAGACCACAGTGCTGGGAAAAGGGGAAAGGGGAAATTGTACAATAGACATAAAATGTCCAATTTTACTTTGACCCACAACTGCCATGTCCTGGAATTCCATGCACTCCCGGAAAGATGCCACCAGTGACCTTTGACTAAGAAAAGCTCATGAGCTGCATTTGAGCTGAGCCCAGTCCCCTTCCCGTTTGTCACGTCTGTCTCCCATTGATCGGGTTTTTCTCCTGCTCCCCACCATCTTGGGGGTGCACATCATTTCCATCGCGTAGCACCAGCATGAATGCAGCAGGCACAGTCCCACAGAGACCATTCAATTCCTAGAGGTGTTGTGGGCTTGTTACACACAGTCCATTACAGAGGAACATGGGCACCACAGCAAAGACGGCACAGACCCCAGAACTCTCCCAAACATTCCACATATACAGAATCCCTCTCTCCTTTAATAAGAGGACACATTTTTTACTAGATATTAATAAATATTCTTTCCTCTTTGCAGTCTTCTGCCCATCTTGACAAGATCCAAAGCAGAAAGTAAAGTCCCTTTCAAAGCTTTGGGGGACTCTACATTCCTTTGGTTTCAATTCATTCAACAAATCTCCCCACATTTTTTATCTCTTGTTTTCATAAGGAATCACCCCTATCTTTTCCTTCTGATTCATTATGAAGAAGCTTCTCATTGATTTCATCCATGTGTTAAGTAAGACAAAGGGAAACGCTGAAAGTACAGCCAAACAGAGCCCTGATTTAGAAGATAGGACAGTTAAGATTACAGAAGGGCCAGGAGTAGTGGCACATGCCTGTAATCCCAGTACTTGGGAGGCTGAGGTAGGAGGGTTGTGGGTTCAAGACCAGCCTCAACAGCTTAGCAAGACTCTCAGCTTTGAGACCCTGTTTCAAAATAAAAAATTTTAAAAACTGTGGGGGAGAGGGGGCTGATGATGCAGCTTGGAATTAGAATGCTTCTGGGTTCAAACCCCAGTACCACCACCACCACCACCAAAAAAAAAAAAAAAAAAAAAACCCCTAGAGAAGGGCAAGAGGGCAAGGCTATATCCTCATAGAGACCACCATTCACTCTGGCTTGCAGGCAGGGGCTGGGTGGGCTCATTAGTAGAATTATAGAAAATGGAGGAAGAATAGAAATGTGGGTTTCACACCACTTCTGCATCTGACTGCTATAACACCTTGGTACCAGTCCTGGCAGGCAAGATGGTGACAAGGTATTATACGTCAGGACACTCGGAAGTGGCAAGTATGACAGGCCTTCAAGGCTTGTTACTCCTTATTGCATTCCTAGCTCATCGAAGCAGGAAGCAGGATGTGAGCCAGAGAGGGGCCCTGGGAGCTGCAGCAGGCAAGCTGAGGAGCCAGATGACAGAGAGCAGGCAAATTCTGTTGACAAAGGGAGCGCCAGGGAGAGTGGTCGGTTGGGGATTAACATTCTGCTCCGGGTGTTCTTTTACACTCAGTCTTCCTGTATCACCTCAAAGTGCCCAGGAGGTTCCCCAAGGGTGGAACCAGGGTCCTTGCTTGGCTAAGTGACTGTGTTTATGCGGGTGGGGATCAGAGTGCCAACAGGGCCCCTGAGACTTTATACCTTGTAGGATCTTCCCTGAGAGGAATGATCACATCGTTTCCTTCCTAGTAGGAGCTTTGGAGTGAGACAGACCCAGTTCCAGTGGTGGATCTGTTACTGGCTCTGTAGACTTTGGCTGAATGGCTTGTTTCTTAAGCTTCATAGAAAAGCATGTGTGAGCATCCAGTAGGTACTGGGAAAATGTCACTTGATTATCCATTGTTTAAGTGAGGGGCTGAAAACAGTTGTGAATAGGAAGAGGACAAATACTAGCAGGAGGAGATTTAGAGTTGAAAAAAGATTCAAATTTCATTAGTTTAAAAACATTAGGACCAGCCTTGGGACAGTGTCCTTTACTCACCCCTCTAAGCCCCCCAGTGCCAAAAAAAGTGGCTCCTTCCACTGACCCCCCAGTCCACTAGATGCAGGTCCTCACTAGGGTGGGGAGCATACCGTTCTAATTCAAAACTTGCAATAGAGGGTCTGACAATCAGACACGCATATGTAAGGAGGCAATGGCACCAAAAATCCCCATCTGGTTCTAACTTCGCCCTTCTAGATTTGGTCCAAGGGGGCACCTGTGTAGAGGGCACCCAGGCAGCAAAAGCATCCTAATGCTGCTCCTCCCTCCAGAGCTGTGGCACCTCTACCGCCTAGGTGGCAGACACCTATTTCCACGTGACTCACCCCATGAAGACCATGCGGTGCAGCTACCACGCTAAGCTCAGGGATGGGGGGATAGCAAGTATTATCAGCCATTGGCACTTGGAGGTAAACTAATTACTGGGACATCTAAAACACACCTAATAAAGCCTTGGGCAGACAAGGTAAAGCCCATAATGGGCTAACGTGATCTCTAAACAGAAACATTCCTTGAATGTGATGCCAACCGCGGCGCCTGGTGTGCAGAAATGAAGGGGGCATGGAGCGTGGGGGCGGGTTGCTCTGATTTGATCTAAGACTGACCTTGCCCCTGAGAACTCAAGGCTGCGGGACCACGGGGTCTGACGTCACCCGGAGCCTGCATCCCGCCCAGCCTGGGCCCCACAGGAAAGACGGCTTGTGGCCCAGCTTCTTTTTCTCGAAATCCCCTCCCGGGCTCTGTCTAGGACTCTCCCTTAAGAACTCATCACGTGCGCAGCCCAGACTTTTCGCACTCGGCCCCAGGCCTGTGTTCCCGGGCGCCGGGTGGTTTTTAGGGTTTTCTTTCTTTCTTATTTCCCTCCTTCTTCTCCCCGGTTGATTCTGCAGAAAAAAAGACTGCGAAAAAGAACCTATTTCACTTCCAGTTCCCATCACCGCGATTTCCACATGGATGTGACGTTGAGGCCAGCTTCCGAAATGCCCAGGTGACTCACGCGGGGACACCCCGGGGCGGGGCGCAGGAGTTTCTCGGGGCGCGCGGGGCGGGGCGGGGCGGGGCGGGGCGGGGCGGGGACCGACCGCGGCCTCCGCACCCGCTGCGCCCCCTGGCGGCCGGCGAGCGCCGTGCGGCCCCGGCGCCGGGCCGGCGTCACGTGACTGGAAAGTCCCGGTGGAAATCCCCTGCTCGCAGGTACTATTGTAGGCAAAGAGGAAACTGGGCAGTCTGCAGCCGCCGCGGCAGGCGGAGCACAGCGAGCCGGAGCCCGCGGGGGCGGAGCGACGAGAGCGCCGCCGAGCACGTCCACACCCCCGGCCAGCCGCGAGCCCGAGCCCGGCCGTCCATGGGGCGCCGCCTCGGCCCGACCCCCGCCGCCAGCCCGACCGGGACCCCCGCCTGCGACGCGCGCCGCTCCTGACCCCGACTCCGAACTTCGCGAGAGAGAGGATCGCGGGCCCGAGAGGTGACTGCCGCGCTTCCCGGTGCAGGCTGCACGGGCTCGCTGCGGGGAGGGCTGCGGGTGCGTGCGGGGCCGGCCGCGTCGCCCTGGCAGTGCTCCTGCAGGGGTCTTGGAGGGGGTCGAGTTGCCGCTTGTGCCCATTCTATGTTTTGAAGTGCTAGGAGCTCAGGTCGCGGTGCCAGGTTGTTGTGGT
>PVJS01026218.1:0-27181 GCA_004027185.1 Glis glis | reverse complement strand
TAAGTAGCTGAGGCTGGCCGCAAACCCGGATCCTCCTGTCTCAGCCTCCCAAGTACTGGGATTACAAGCATGCGCCACCACGCCTGGCTTGGTCAGATTCTTATAAGGATGCAAGACCCCCTGAATCCCAGGAATTATTACAGTAAGCATAAGAGGAGAACATAGACTTTGGAGCCAGCCACATCTGTTTCCTGATGTAAGACCTTAGAAGGTCAAATAATCGCTTTCTTACTTTATCTGTAAAATAGGACAATCTCATGGGTGTCTTATAGTGATGAAGTTGATGATATATCATGATATCTTTTATTCTTGGTCTGGCAATGAACACTTAGCATATGACAGTTGCTAACATTTAGCATATTCATTGCAAACCATCCCCTGCCAACACCCTTAAAAATACATGGTCATATTTAAATAAGTGAAAATATGTCCTTTATTTATGCTATTAATTGGCTTAGTTCATCTATTCTTTAAAAACAGCGAGACATTCATCTTTAGTTTGGACACACTTACCACAAATCCTGAATTTAATAGGGCTCAAATTAGAAAAATTGAACTGTCCTTGAAATAGCAACATTTTCTTTAAAAATTTCCCTTTAAAAAGAAATATATCAGGATCTGGGCATGGTGGTGCACACCTGTAATCCCAGTACTTAGGAGGCTGAGACAGGAGGATTGAAGGTTGGAGGCCAACCTGCAGTAACTTAGCAAGACTCTGTTTCAAAATAAAAATAAAATAGGTCTGAGGGTGTAGCTCAGAGGTAGAAGACCCCTGGGCTCAATCCCCAGGACCACATACACAAAAATGAAATATAGCATTAAAACAATAAACTGTAGTTTTATTACACACCTACCAGGAGAATGAGTGCTGAGCGGTCAGCAGTTACAAGCCAATAGACAAGGTGCTCTGGGATACGACCCAATAGAATTAGCAGTAGAATTCAACTTTTGCAGCCAGGTTTTCTGGTGCTAACTTTTACAATAATGTCCCCAATGTTCCTGTATAATGTGGACACTCCCCAGGTGACCAACAACATCGTAACTCAGTGGCTTTGGGTTCAAATCCCATTCCCACCACAAATCTGCAGAGTGACTCGGGGCGAGTTCAATTAACTTATCTGAGCCTAGATTTCACCCACGATAAATTACTTCCCGAGGGCTTCCTGCTGGAGCCCTGTCATGTGCATTTAAGAAAAATGTGAAACTTGCATAGCTTTACTATCCTCTGCAATACATCTTTATTTTATGTTCCTTTTCCCTCCCAACTGTTCTAGGAAGTAGCTAGAATTTCTCTTTTAATCAGGAAGCCATTTTTTTTATCATAAACGAAAGTGTAAAATATCAGTTAGAATTGGATATTTATGGCAGGTTCAGCTGATTGGAACTTAACTCTATTTCATTAATACGGAGAAATGTCACCCTTTTAACTAATGAAATGCATCCATAATAGAGCTATATTTTTAAAGGTGTATCATCAGAAATAGCTATATGCAGAATGTGCTTCAGAGGGCATGCGAACCCCACCGCAGCAGAATCTCTCTTTTCCCTTGTACACATCCTTGACTCAAATGAACATTTCTGTTTACTGGAGGAGGCAGTGTTTCAATATGGAGAAAAGCAATTTCCACTCCTTCCCCACCTGAGGAAAATTTTGCTCTACTAGTCTATCACCTTGGTATATCTTAAGGATGTCATAAAACCTTTAATTAAAACCTTTAATTAAAATATTCAACGCCACAGATGACAATCTCAAATATACCCTGGACAAGGGCAGAAGATTTATAAGAACACACGAAGCCAGTTCATTTTAAGACTGTTTGGCCACCACTGCCAGTTTTCTCTGCCACACTCCTTCTTTAACATGTAGCCAAGACTGTGACCCCAATGTGCAGAATTCTTAAAACATCCCACTGAATCTGGTTAAAAAGCTCCGTTTCAGTTGAGGGTTCTGGCACATGCCTACAATCCCAGTACTTGAGAGGCTGAGAGAGGAGGATCCCAGGTTTGAGGCAGCCTCAGCAAATTAACGAGGCCTTCAGCAACTTGAAGAGAGAGACCCTGTTTCAAAATAAAATATAAGAAGGTAGGTATAGCTGGGGATGTAGCTCATAGGTAGAGTGCCTGTCCCTGAGTTCAATATTCAGTGAAGAAAGAGGAGGAGGAGGAGGAGGAGGAGGAAGGTGAAGAGGAAGAGGAAGAAGAAGGAGAAAAAGAAGCTCCACCCTGACTTCCTCTTGGCAGCATCTTCAAGAAGATTTTGCAGATGCAAACAGTAGAGGATTCAAAAGAAACCACCAAGCAGATTATGTCCCCGGGTTGCCCTCTTAATTTTACAACTTAGGGCCACATGGTTTAGCAAAGGAGTGCCAAACCATAGTCACAGACAGCACTGAGGGAGAGGATCTCCTCCTCCTCCTCCTCCTCCTCATCCTCCTCCTCGTCCTCCTCGTCCTCGTCCTCGTCCTCCTCCTCCTCCTCCTCCTTCTCCTCCTCCTCCTCCTCCTCCTCCTCCTCCTCCTCCTCCTCCTTCTTCTTCCTTTCTCTCCTTCCTCATCCTCCCTCCTTCCCTTCTTCCTCTTCCCCCTGCTCCCCTTCCTCCCTTACTTCCTTTCCCTCTTTTTCCACCCATGTATTCATTTACTTAGGGTCCATTATTCCCACGTACAGTGTTAGCTCTGGGAATACAAAAACGAATGCACACAGGGAGCGTCCAGTTTCGTGACAGGAGGTCTTCCTGTAGTAACTACGCCCACCACTGGATTCTTCTCATACAGGTGCTTTGAGGCTCAGAAGCAAAGGGATCACCTCTACTTACCTGGTTTTGGGGAAGGAGGCAACTTTAAGTGGCTTGTGAAGAAGAAATTACGAGTCCCCCAGACCAATATGAAGGGAGAGGACACTGGAGGCAGAAGAGATCATAGGAAAGAGCGTGATGGCACCGCGACCCAGAGGCAGCACTGGGCGCCAGCTGCCTTCAGTAGGTGGTGCAGGGAATCTGGGTGCGGGAACAGAAGTCAGAGCTGGACCGGTGGGCGGGAAACACACGGAAGCCAGACCAGGGGAAAGTTCCCGGGCAGATTGTACAAATAGGTCTGAAGCCCTGACTATGGGCCAATGCCGGGATATAGTGCCCACTCTCATGAATCTTATATTATTTGGTAAAAAGAAAGACAATCTAGAAGTAAGCAAATAACCTGACAATCCCAATAAGTGCTCTTAAGAGAACAATTCAAGGTAATAAAATCAAATAGCTTAGAGAGCGTTGGGAATATTCGCCCTCAGACAAAGCAGGCAGGAAAGTCCTCTATAAGGGAGAGGCATGCAAAAGAATCCGTACTTTTCAGATTAGTATTCCTGAGCTTCCACCTAGATATCTGTGCTTTTTAAAGGTATCTAATGTGAAACTGGGGTGCAGTAGCCTTCCCTGAGATGTGGGGCCACTGGACATTTCACATGGAGCAGGGTGGCCTGAGTGTTTATCCATGAGGAGCACAGGGACTAGCATGGAGTGCAATGAGAGGCCTGGGGCTGATGCAAAAAGGCCTGATAGGAGACCGCTTGGAAGTGGTGCGGCACTGGCAGGAGGAACTGTATCTATGGGTTTATGCCTGCAGCTGTAGAAAGGACTTTGGCTAAACCGGCATCAAAGGACCTCAAAAATTAGGAACTAAAGATGTGGGGAGAAGTAGGGACAACAACCAGCTGTAGTCAGGAACTCTAAGGCCAGCCAGCTACTACCTTGGTCAACTTCTCAGAAAATCTTCACCCAAAACATGAAACCCATTTTAACTTTGCTAAATGCTGTAATACAGGGCTCAGCAAACCTTTTCTGTAAAATGTCTACATAGCTAATATTTTTGGTTTTGCAGGTCATATGTAAATGAGCAGGCATGGCTGTGTTCCAATAAGACCTTATTTATAAAAACAAACAGCTGACTGGTTTGGCCCATGGGTGGTAGCTAGCCCACCCTGCTCTAATCTGTCCAGGTGAGTCTTTGGGGTAAGACCCTCAGCTGTAACAGAACAAAGTCAATGAGTATCCTGCTAGGTATGGTCACATATTATGAAGAATTTTGCTTTTTTAATTTTATTAAGCAGCAAGTTTAGACTATTTTAGGCTCTGCAGATCCTGGTTTTGTCTTTGTTGGTGCAGGTTTTGTCATGTGCCAGGATCACCTAGGACAACGACATGGCACAGAGTGAGAGCAGCCATGTGGGAATCAGATGACTGCATTTAAAGCTGATCTCCCTTCCTGGGCTCTACCTCTCAGAGTCTCAGTTTCCTCTTTGGTAAACGAAGAGTGTTGGACTAGATGAATTTCAGGACCCTATCTGACACTAATACCCTAATGCCCAATGCTTCATGCATTAGCTACATGGTTAAGTGATATTTGGCATTTGAGAATAAAAGGGAGTCAAACAGATGAGAAATGACATGTGTCTAGATGAAGAGGTTGGTGGTATGGATGGGATGACAGCACACTGATGACAGATTTCCATAGTGTGATACTAAGCACGCTTGCTGTTAAAATTAAATGAATGAGGGAGATTGGCAATACAAATGGTAGGTGGATGGGTGTGGGTACCATGGGATAGGGAAGAGGAGAAGATGACCTTGAAACCTTGAATCAAGGACAAAGGTCTTTTCCAGGGTCAGCTTGGATGAAGGGCGGGGTAGATGGATGTACCCTGCAGGGGTGGCTTAGAAGTAAACTGTAAAGTCAGAGCTGAGGGAGTCTGGCTGAAGACCTTTAAGTCTAGCCATGTTGACTACCTGAATTGGTGTCTACTTCCTCCAATTCCACCTGGTGTAGGACTTTCTACTACTGAGTTCCTATGCTAGCATTCTAGATCACTGATTATCTGGCCCACCTGAACTTTTACGCCTTGTGCTTGCCTTAAACTTCTGCAAAGGAAGCCCTGGGCGTTGCTGAGTGCTGGTCACGAGGACGCCCCAATTCTCTCTTCCCAGTCTATAGCCCAGAATGTTCTTGGACACAGGCAGAGAGCTTCCAACACATCACAGTGCTGATACTTCATCCCTCTTACCACAACCTTCTCTCCCTTCCCTTGGTCTTAATCATGAAGGCATTGGAAGTTCTCTTGGACCCTTTTATCATCCTCGGTTAGAGCTAGTATTTACCAAACCAAAGTTAGATCAGGTGGCCTGACTTCAGGTCCCAGAGATGTCAGGTGGCAGATGTTACGAGCATGGAAGGGAGAGGAAAGTAGGGTAGATGAAAGGAGGACTCCCGGGGCTCCAGGCTGGGATGGAACAGAGCGTCACCTCTGCCAAGGTTCCCGTTCTGCTGTTCTACATGTGTTCTCCTACACCCAGTTAGCCAGACATTCCTAGACAGGTACCGACAGACCCTCAGCTAGTCACTCCCCCAAACTCCTCTCTTGTTCCCAACCATCAGAAACATTCATCTCGATGACTGGTGAAGAAAATATGATAAAATATGTCCTTTAAAAATATTAAATTGCTAAAAAATAACAATAAAGATTTTTTTGACTGCTTGACTAGTTCTTGGAAAGTCAAAGCCCCAGAAATATTAACAGAAATTTTGTTAGATGTTATCGTTACTTGACACGGAAATATTTTAATCAAAAATTTTGACAGTTTCAAATGTTAACAGTAGTAATAACAACACTAATCATTCTAACTAATCATTCTAACATTTTCCACACAATAATAGCTTTGTCTTGGCTTTCCATTTTGTCTTTTTATTTTGCGTTCGCATATACTGTGTTGTTTTTATCATGCCAAATTTTTATTGTAGTAAAATATACAGAAGATAAAATTTGGCATTTTAACCTTTTTATTCTTACTTTTTGGTACTGGGGATTGAACCTAGGAACATTCTACCTCTGAGCTACACCCTCAGCCCTTTTTATTTTTTATGTTGAAACAGGATCTTACTAAGTTGCTGAAGGCCTTGCTAAGTTGCTGAGGCTGGCCTCAAACCTGTGATCCTCCTCTCTCAGTCTCTCAAGTGCTGGGATTACAGGCATGCACCACCACAGCAGGCCCATTTTAACCCTTGTTAAGTGTACAGTTTAGTGGCATTAGATAGATATTTTTATTTCTCTTACATTTTGTGTATTGCCTTGCCTATGCCATCTTGGGTGTTTTTTTTTTCACTTTGAATAAATATCCAAAGATATTCAAAGGTATTTTGATATCATAAAGATATACACCATCTATTAAACTCCCAAATAGGTACCAGTTACTCTGCTTAGTATTTAATGTCTTGGCTCATTTATTCCTTATAGCATCCCTGTGAAGAAGGTGCCAGTCATTGGCTCCATTTTACAGATGAGGAAACTGACAGAGAGGTCGAGTTGCTTGTTCAAAGCCATTCTGCTGGCGAGAGGAGTCTCTGGTAGGAAGTTTGTATGCTGCCAGGCCTGCCCATTAAACAGAAAACATCCACTGCTTCAGAAGGTCTGCATTGCAAAAATCAACTCATTTTGCTGATGATATGATCAAGATACATCGTAAATCTGTGCTTATGCCTTTCAATTCTGGCACCATAAGAAAGCCTGAACCAACAAAACAGAGCCAGAATACATTGCACAATTTGTGTCCGATCTCCATGAAGTCCTCAATAACTGTCATAACCCAGTACACCCAGTGATGGGTACATTCATCCTTACCTCATCTAAAAATGGAAATGTAGATTTCCTGTTTTTATACAAACGGGGGATTGAGCATTTGACTGTGATTGTGTGCTACTATAACTAGAACCCGGGCTCTGTAATCAGACTGCCTGAGTAAAAATCCTGGCTCACACTCTTCTAGCTACTATTTAACCTCTCTGGACCTCAACTTTCTAATCTGTACAATGGGAATGAAGGCAGTATCTTCATCCTTCGATGGTTGTGATGAGCAACTGAAGTGCCTGATGAACTGTAAAACTCCCCGCTCTATTTGATTTTGAAACATGGACTCACTAAGTTGCTGAGGGCATCATTAAGTTGCCAAGGCTGGCCTCGAACCTGCAATCCTCCTGTCTCAGTATCCCAAGTACTGGTATTACAGGTGTGTGCCACCATACCTGGCTGGTGCACTGTAAATTCTAAAGAGCAACTATCTCTGATCAGTTATTCATTTGGCAAATGTTTCCTGGGTTTTCCCTGTATGCTGATCACAGGCACAGATGATCGGAGTGCAGCCACGTCCATTCACGCTCTCAAATGGGTAGACAGAGATGAACACCAATTTCTACTGTGGAGGATATTGTGATGGTCTCCATGAAGTGTCACAGAAGAACAAAGGAGGGGGAGGGAGCAGGTGGGGATAGACAAGGCTTCCGGGAGGGGGTGGCTCGTTCTTGACAAATACTGCATTTCTATGCTAAGAAGAAAAAGAAGAAAGGAAGGAAGGAAGGAAGGAAGGAAGGAAGGAAGGAAGAAAGAAAGAAAGAAAGAAAGAAAGAAAGAAAGAAGAAAGAGAAAACTGTACTGGTTATTTTATACATAAAGATATTTAACATAAAAATGTATTTAAAATGTATATCTTTTTTTTTGCGGTACTGGGGATTGAACCCAGGGGCATTCTACCTCCATGCAACACCCCCAGCCCTATTTTTTTATACTTTATTTTGAAACCAGGTTGCACGTAGTTGCGGAGGGCCTCACTAAGTAGAGAGAGAGAGAGAGCTGAGGCTGGCCACCGGTCTCCACCTCCCAAAGTACTGGGATTACAATCGTGCGCCATCACACCCGGCTTAAAATGTATATCTTTTAAAAATAATTTTTATTCTTTTCAACCGAATTGCAAATAAGCAGTGCCTTCCTCCAGAGAAGGCTAGTAAAGGGCTTTTTGAAGATCAGGAAGTGAGGTTAAGCCCAGGTAGTGTTGCTAGAGAACGCATCCTTACCCTTGGGCCCTGGAGAGTGGCGCCCTCTGAGCCGCACCTGACACCCTGAGCTAGTTTCCTAAGTCAGTCTCCCCTTCGAATGGAAGCCATTGATCAACCAAGTGAAGCTGCTAAAAATGGATTCCAGCCTGGGAAGAATGCACCGAGGAAGTCGTATATGTGCCTGGCTTGTCCTGGCAAGGCTGGGTTCTTTGGGATTCAAATGGATGAGCACTGAGGGCTGCCTGGCCAGACCATCCAGGGCCGTGATAACCTACTCACCGGGTGGCAGGCACTTGGGGCGGAGTGCAGGGTGGTGTGGAGACAGGCCTCACCAGGTCGGCTCTGCCAGGGCTCACTGGCCACGCACACACACACCCTGCTAATTCCAGGCTGGCCAGAAGCAAGACTCTGAACGAGGGGCTGGTGGGAGGCTTGCTGGGTCCCTGCCCTCCTGTCTTGCTCAGTGGCTCATCACACTTTGATGGAGATGAACAATGAGGGGAGGGGCTAGGAGGCCAGTGGGTTAGACAAAGAATGAAACTGTGCCTTGGCCAGATCCACGCCAATTATGTCTGAATAAACAGAGTCCAAGCTAAAGAGCCTTCCCTCCCGCTCCCCATCCTACCCACCTTATTTTATTTATTTTTGTCTTGGCTGGAAAGTTGGACCTATTCTCTACACAGTCCTGGTACCCAGATGGCCTGTTTGAGTAAGCAGTGGGGAAGAAGGTCAATAATACATCAGCATGCAGAATCTTCGCTAAGGTCAGCCCTGCATAAAATATACCATGACAACCTGGGGCAAGTTTAAAATGGCGCTCCACGGCCCGAGCGGGGGTGGTTCCCACACACCTTCTCACGATTGCTGTGAAACTGACGTTTGTCCCAAAAAACATATTTTATTGGGTCATTGGGTTTGTATAGTTAGGATTTAGGAGTTTTCTCTGAGTGCTCAGGAGTTGAGTGACAAGGTTTTAAAGACGGTCTGTCTTCAGGTAAAAATGCTTGCCATGTCAGGGTCTTTTTCCAAAATAATCAGACCCAATAGCTCCAAACATGAACACAACGGCTATTGGAGTGTCTCAAATTCAATTCTAACCTATTCATTTTTTTTTTGTCTCCAGGTATGTTTGAATAGGATTTGTGTGCTGAACTAGGCAATAGTTATGAATTTTTAGCTGTTTCAAGATTCATATTCTTGAGAGGCATTTCTCAATTATATTTGAATGAGGGCTCCATAACTAATAAAGATAAACAGATAAACGTATAAAAAAGTCAGTTGGGATTCTGTAAGGGTCTTCTCTCTTCCTTTTTAAAGATGGGGTAAACTCAACTGCACCCTTTTCATGTAAGAAAAAATGAAGGGATGTCCATTTTGACTTGGGAATTTATTCAAATTGGAGGTGGATACTGACACAAATATTCTGGAAGATTGATTCAGTTTGAAGCATGTTGTGCATGGGTTTACTGTTCAACTTGCAAGTAATTTGTAAAGCCGGAGTCAGTCTTGACTATGAAACATTGTATCACTGTGATTGGAATCAATAGTTCTTGCACTGTCATTTGTCACATATTTACAAGCTTGAAAAATAGTTCATTTTGTCCTCATCCCATAACTCAAAAGATTGAATCAGAGCCCTGGAGGGATCTGCCAACAGGACACATTCATTACTGATCAGCAGTCTTGCTGAGGCTATAATCACAACCTCACCAAAAATATAATATAAATAAAAATTTAAAACTCATTTGGCCCACCCTTAACTATTTTTTGTTTCAAGTATTTAAACCTCTGCTGGGAGAATTCAATCATCTTAGGGATGGACCTCAGTGACCACAAAGAGAAAATTCACTGAAACTGATTTTCCCATCACACTCTCAGAACATTCAAATGTATCATTTTTTTTAAAGAAGAAAAATCAAAATCTAGAGTTAATGGTCCAAAAACTTCATAGAGTATACTTTGCTTAGTCAACTTGCATATAGTACATAAATGACCTTCTATTCCCATGAAAGATTTGTAGAACACATTTAAAGATAATGCCTTCAATTTTAAGATAAAAGACTTATGAGTGATAGAACTTGTCTCTAATATTTCAGATGGAAATCTCTATAAAATGAAAAGACTTCCCATAAAATTGTACTACACCTGCTGTCAGAGACGATCAGTAATGGCATTGCAAAGTGAATATTGAAAAGAATGTGAGATGTGCATTTTGGATTAGAAAATAACATGTTAAATCCTCTCTACTCCACTACTGTATCTATAAAGTATTTAATGGCTAAAGTGGTGGAGGGGCCAATTCAGTTTCTTTAAACAAGTGTTCAGATAGTAACAGATGAACACATTGTTCATCAAATGTAGTTGCTATAATAACTCCAAATCCTAGGATGGTAGCTATCCCCCCCCCCGCATGCATTTTCCTGACTGAATTCAACCAATGAGAGATCAATCCATTTCTCAAGTCTCAGCCTGAGCTGATCTAAAAACCCCGAACGGCCTTCCAAATGCTCAGTTGAGTCATTCTGTATAGATACCACCTGAAATCCCCTTTGCTAGAACAAGGCTAGGATTGATGCCATGTAACAGCCATTTCCTCCTTAAAAGCCCTTCAATGTGTTAGATGCAATGACTCCAGCATTTATTTTACAAAGTGATCCCACTTCCTCAATCAACATGTTCGCTGAGAATGGCTGAAATTCAATGAGAGTCATGCTGAGGTGTAGGGTCTGGTCTACTCTTGTGCTTTGGGGAAGAGACGAGAAGACTGAACTTCTCATAAAGAAAGAGACTTGAGCTCCAGCCAATGAGCGTTAGACAGAGTGTGTGGTGTCTGCCCCTCTATCCATCTCCTTTTAGAAGGGGTGGGTGGCGAGCCAGGAGACTTGTACCTGCTCCCCCTGCAGCCATTTGGACTAGGTGAAACCTGTAACCCAAAAGTGTCCCATCCACGGACTACTCAGTGTGCCCCTGCCCCAGCTGGCAAAGATGAACTGGGTAAATCAGACCCTCTCTCAGAAACTTAAATTGAGAAACAGCATGAGAAGTTGCCTGCGGGAGGTGTGCTGGAGGTAAAAAGCTTTTATAAGCATATGGCCGTGGTAGCTGGGCATGGTGGTGCACATCTGTAATGCCGGTACTTAGGAAGCAGAGAGAGGAGGATTGCAGGTTGGAGACCAGCCTCAGAAACCTATTTGAAACCCTGTTTCATAATAAAAAATAGAAAGGGCTGGGGGTGTAGCTCAGAGGTAGAATGCCCCTGGGTTCAGTCCCCAGTACCACAAAACATACGTACACATACATACATACATACACACACACACACATGTAGCCATGGTGACCAGTACTAGCCATGTGCAAGGGGAGGCCGCTTACCATCAGAGAAAGAAGAGAGTGCAAGAACCAAGTGAAAGATGCTATGAGAGGAAGTTGTTCAGCTTTGCTCAGGGTCCCATCAAGCCTCTCTGAAAATACCTATGTATACTTATTTGTTTGGAACTGGTTTGAGTGAACTTCTGTTCCTTGGAACCTCAAAAAAGTCAGAAAAATATATATGTAATGTTGTGTCTAAATCAGGGCTGACCTCTCAAGATCAGGGGCATTAATGTCATTGGTCTCACATGTGGCTGATCTGCTTTTCTTGAGGATCAAGGAACATGGGAGTTTAATTGTGCATGTCTTCAGACCTCTTGCACTCTAATAGGAGAGACATGATATTCAGACACAAATAATAGAAATAGTCCTGGTAAGCTGAATAAGTAGATGTGCTGAGATAGGCTGGAGATCCCACAAATATCTTTAAAAGCGAAGTGGAAGCCTCAAGGATTCTACTGATAGAAGTATCTGACATATTTTGACAGCAGTGTAGAGAGATGACACAGCCAAAAGGAAGATGCATTTGGGATGGGTTCTGGAAAGAGGAAACTTTGTCCTTTGGGGCAAAAAGCATAGAGTCAAGAAAATCTGAGTCTGAATTCTAACTGCCACTTATTGGCATGTGACCTCGAACAAATTATGTCTCCAAGACTCAACTGTATTTGTAAAATGGCAATAATCACAACTTTTCTTACAGAGTGGTGAGGATTAAGTAAGACACTGTATGCAAAAGTATCTGAGACCTAAAGAAGGCTTAGTGTCTTCCTGACAAGCTTATTTTCCCATCAAAAAATTGTTGAGAAAATGTCGAGCCATGGGACCTCTCATACACAATCAATTGGACTGTGACCTGGTACATCAACTTTGCAGAGAAAATCAGACTGTGCCTATGTGCTAAGACTTCAAATGGACCCACAGTAATATATCCAGAACATTTGGCACATGTGCTTAAGGAGATCTAAGAAAGGCCTTGCCAGACCAGGTGTGGTGGCATGCACTTGTAATATCAGTATTTGGGAGGCTGAAACCGGAGGATCACAGATTCAAGGTCAGACTCAACAATTTAGCGAGACCCTCAGCAACTTAGCCAGACCTTGTTTCAAAATAGAAAATTAAAGCTGGGCATAGTGGTACATGCCTATACTCCCAGTACTTGGGAGGCTGAGACAGGAGGATTGCAGGTTTGAGGACAGCCTCAACAAAGTAGTAAGGCCCCCAGCAACTTGTTTCAAAATAAAAAATAAAATAGAGCTAGGGTGTAGCTCAGAGGTAGAATGCCCCTGGGTTCAATTTCCAGTACCATAAAAAAAGAAAAGAAAAAGACCTCTACACCACTCTTAAGTAGCACAAATCTGAAAATAACTAAACTGTGCATCAGCAGATCATTCTGGATAAATAAATCATACTACAATCATATTGTGGAATATAATATACCAGGAAAAATGAATGAACTAGATCTACAGCAATTAAATATATATATATATATATATATATATTTACTGAGAGTCCCTTTACTTGATATTCTCTTCATATGTATTATTACTGAATGTTGATATACTCATGGCACATTATGCCCCTGAATTTTATATCTCAAGATATTTCCTTTATAAAAATTATGTTCAGCTATTTTTCTAAGTTAGATATAACAGTCACTGTTACAAAAATAGGCATAATAATTTTCATTATACTGATTTTGTCCGAAATTTTCTGGGTTGACTTTATTGCCTTTGTTGCTACAGAAATAAGCAAATTTTCTGGCATTTGCATTCTTCTTATAGGCTCATCAGTAATTTCACTTTAAAAAATCCCCATCAATCAATTAACCACATCTGTTTTAAACCTCTGTCACACCTACAAATAAATTTTGCTTTACTCTGAAAAAAAATTTTTTTGAGGAGCTGATCATGTTTATATATATATATATATATGTATATGTATATATATATATATGTATATATATATATACACACATATATATGTATATATATATGTATATATATACACACATATATATGTATATATATGTGTATATATATGCATATGTGTATGTATGTGTGTGTATATATGTATAATATATATATGTATGTATATATGGAAACTCAAGGAATTTAATAAGAATCCTTTCTGGATCATTTCTGAGAACTGTTATGGTGGAAAATGTTAAAGTACCAATTTTACTGATGAGGAATCAGTTTCTTAGAATAAATTAAACTCAGAATCAGATGGAGGTGGCATACTTGAAGATGAAACTATAGAGAATTTGGGGGGAATACGCCAGACCTTCTTAAGTTTACTGGGGGACCAATTAATGCTGCAAACTAAAACTACCAATAGTGCACTGAATGGTGTCACTGTGGGATCTGATAAAGTATTTGTTGTTTTTGTTTGGGCAGCATGCTCAAATTCTCATGCAACAAACTCCCTATGAGGATGTCCATAATGGTCTTGATTATGCAACTTCAAAACTATATTTGTGCTCAGCTACTTAAGAAAGGTATTATATTGTGTCGATTGATAATACTTTAAGCTTATCATGACCATCTTTGATAGTAATCTATACATGTACTGAATCTTCATCTGCTGTTTTTAGCAATTGAATCCCTTGTTAATTCTTTCATTCGTGAAGACAGGTAGAAGATAATTGCTTAATACACATTTCTTTGACCTCTATATCCTAAATATCATTGTCATGCTTAAAGATCCCAGTTCCCTTGACATCTTTCTCAGTGCATCTGAGAACACTTATGAGAGGATACTCATTATTCATTGTTCTTTCTGCCTTTCTAACTTGCTGCCTCCTCTTTCTATAATCTCACTAATTTTTCCTGGAACAAAATGTCATGGAGCATTAATAAGAGCAGAATTCTAAGAAGAAGAAAATAGAGGAAGGCATCCAGCAAGAACATGTTTGTTACTGCTAGGCATATTTTAATGTGTGGCAATTATATGGAGAAACTTAAGAGTACTTCCCCCAAAATATGAAGACAGTGTTATATTGTCTTTAACATACATGGAATGAAGCCAGCTATGCATGAAGATAATCCTACCTACAAAATAATTGGGAAACAATTGAACAATAAAGAATCAAGTTTAGTCCAAGGGACATATGTTAATCTCAAGAAGGCCAGTCTAGAATGATTGAATAAGGACTGCAGGGGAAATATCAGCTGGATGGCACTGGGTCTGAAGAAAAGAATGTGTGAACTGAAGGAGATAGATCATCAGCTTGTACCCAGGAGAGGAGAACCCAAGGATGAAGGTCTTGTAGCACATGTCCAGGGTGGCAACCTGGCCAGAGAGTACTTTGGCTGGAGTCCTACTCTTAAGTTCATTTAGCAAAAACTATTGAGGCCTGCTCTACCATATGCTTTTCTAGGCCCAGGGCAAGAACAGAAGATGAATAAGATCCCTGCCTAGTTCCATTTTCCGAGCCACATATTATCTAACATACTATCCAGTTTATATTGACTTTCTTTTTTCTCTGTCTTCCCTGCAAATTTATTTTCAGAAGAAATGCAGATGCTGTAAAGATAGGGATTTTTATCCAGTGCTATATCCCAAAGGTCTAGAACAGTATCTGGTACATGGTATGTAGTCAGTAAATTTGTCAAATAAATTAATTAGAAGTAAATAAACATGTAGGAAAATAAGCCTATGCAATTAAGGAAGCTATAATGAGAAGAAAGAAAATATCCACAGGACCTCCACCGTCTGCCCATAGAGGACACTTGGAACTATTCTCATTTTGGTGCATATCCTTTCACCCAAGAAAATTTGCAAATATATTATCTTATGCACTCTATAGCACAAAAAAACTTTTCTTTTTTAACTTAACAACACATTCCATATGTATTCATTAATATAGCCTTATATTGTACTTGCATAGTATACCTTTGTATCATGGTTACAAACTATTGTTTGGCTTAGACCATACATTCTTTAAACAATCCTCTACTGGTAAACATTTGTTTCCATTGTTTTGTTATAGACAGTGCCATTTAGGCCCTGTATACAAGCATCTTAACATACCTCTCTGATTTTGTCCTTAGAATTCATTCCTAAAGATTATTAATTCATTGGGTTAAAGAGTATGCACATGTATATTTTCATGCATATTTTCGAATCACTTCTGAGAAGAGAAAGAAAAGCATTCATTTCTTCCCAAACATCCAAATATCCAAACTCTTGGTATTATCAATCTGCTTTATGTTTGCTGATAGGATAGGAAAAAGTTTCACTTTATTATTGTCTCGATATGCACTTCTTTGATTTCTATTAAGGTTAGACATCATCATATATATATATATTAGCCATTTGTATATTTTTGGCATGCATATTATTTGTGCTTGTCTTATTTTTTTTGTACTGTAGTAGAACAATACTTCTAAACACTTATAATGAAATCTGCAGTTTTTCCACATTGACCCAGGTTTAAAAACTCAATATAGAAGGCTTACAACATAGGGGTATTTATATTTATTTCCAGAAGAAATGAAAAAAATACACATTGTGCAGTTAAGCAGCATTACATTAGTTATTTGATAGTAGAATAATTCCTAAGAATGGTTTCATTCTAACTTCAGATAAATACTCCTATTCAGCCTTTTCGGTTTAGCATAATATCCACTGTTCTAAGATTTGACAGCAATATCATAGCAATATTGGAACAGAAGGGAGATGACACTGCTAATATTTTGGAATGAGATTAAAAAATAGTTCATGTAAATGGGAGCAGCTGGTGTACCACCTCTTCAAGGATGCCGTGCTGAAGACATTGAGCCGACATATCCTTTGAGCATCCTAGACATGCTTAGGAGTTTGTGTGTTGCCAGATAGGCCAACTGGCTGCCAGGGAAGAAAAGGCTAAATCTCTCCTGAACTACAGCTTTTTGCCCGTTTGGGAGCGGTGGAGGGAAACTCATTCATGCTACTCCCATGTGGCTCTGTGTCTGGTATAGATTGTTCGAATCTCTCAGTCCCACCAGAAAACCTATAAGCGTGATGCTAATCTGTCTCCTGTGTGTCATTGTGGCGCATCTCGCTTTAGGCAGCCTGTCATTCTTCCTCTTCTGTCCTTAGAGGCACCTATGAAAAGGCTCCTGGAGGACAAACACAATCCCTAAATATCCCAGAAACATCAGAATCTTGCCATAAAAAGCATCACCCTTTATCCACATACCTCCTCTCCAACTAGAGTGAAGAGATGGGCAATAAACCACGCTTGGGATCTCACACGTTTCTATTTAAACTGTAAAGGGAGAAAACTTTGGAGCTGGAATGATCCTCCTGTTCTTCTCCTACTATTTTATTCCTTCCCTTCCAAGTGTGTCTCATCCATTTTAGGGCCAAAGTCCTGAGATTAAATGGGCACTTGTCCTTCATTGGGACAACTAACATCCAGCCCATGGGAAGTGGCAATAGAGGCCATTCTCACCTTCCAGAAATGATATCCAAACTTTCCTCTAAAATGCACATTTCCAGAGACACGATGAGACTTAACAGACTTATAGCTTTTCCAGATAGAATGACTTAAACACACTGAAAATTTTAAAATACATCTGGCAGTAGGTAACTAAGAAGATTTTTAAATGCTCTTTAATAAGCTGAGTCAGAAAGTTTCTTAAATGTGAACCAAGAAGGCACATCATACATAATATCATCCCAGAATTTAGAAAGCAAAAGAATATTTTATTGAACATTTTTCATTTATGTATTAAAAGTTCCAATATACTTGGGATAAATATTATAAATACAACCAATTTTTTTTCAAAATGATATAGAGTGTACCCAAAATATTATAAGATATCTGAATATTGGAATGAAAAGTAGAAATGTATGTACTTTACTTAATGTTTCATTTATGTAATGAATTTATAAAGCCAACACAAGTAGGCTTTCAACTTCTTATCCTACACATTTAAGGTCCGTCCTTCTCAGTTCCAACTCTGCTTCCCTGAGACCATAAAGCTTTTTAGGGTTTCACTTGTCATTATTTCAAGACGATTTGGGCATTTGTTCCAAAGCTATTATTAAAATTGCTGAAGATGTCCTCTAACATCCTCTTGCAGATGCAAAGAATCATTTCCCTTTCCGTAGGCTCTTGTTCCTTATTTGGAAGCACTCAATAATAAACAAAGCAGGAAGCAGCAAGCCAGGCTCCCTCTGAAATGGCTGAGCAGTATTTAATCTGGTGGCAAAAATAAATAAATAAACAAAATTAAGCTGGCGAGGAGACATCACTTACATTTATACCCAGGAAACGAAGAAAGGCCATCCACTCTGAGACTGTACAACAAGGCACATATTAATGTCTCTTTCTGTCTAAAAGGGTTAAGCCCGCTTAGCTCCCAGCCACACAGCAGGGAGGTGCAGCCTGAAGTGTTCCAATCCTTGCACATGGAGCTCATATGCTTCTTGGTAGCTGGGCGGTGGGGAGAATCTTCCAGATGTTTCATCAGTGAGGCCCAGAAGGTTCTTCCTGACGTTCACAGCCAGAGCCCGTGCCAGGCTCCTCTCTGCATCGCTCCCCTGGGTGTGGACTGCCTCTCTCCTTCTTTACCAAAGTGTCCTCCGGCTTCTTTGACTTTTCCGGCCCAGTTTAAGTCCTTCCTCCCTTGCAAAGCCTCCCTTGAGGTAGCATGGCGGTGGAGCAGTGTGGATTTAGAACCAGAGAGAACCGCCAACTCTTCTGCCATGAACTACTAGCTGAGGGGCCTTGGGCAAGTAGCCAAATGTCCCCAAGCCTGTTTAACAAGGATAAGAATATACCCATTCTCAGAGTCTATAGATTATAAAGTAATCTGGGGACACTACTACTATATAGAGAGAGTAATTTTGTTTGTACGTGATACTGGGTATTGAACCCAAGGGTTTTCTGCCTCTGAGCTACACCCCCCAGCCCTTTATTATTTTTGTTTTGAAATAGTGTCTTGCTAGAGTCTTGCTACGTTGTTGAGGCTGTCCTAGAACTTGTGATCGATCTTCCTGTCTTGATCCTCCTGTCTCAGCCTCCCAACTACTGGGATTACAAATGTGTGCCACCAGGCTAAGCTAAATAATATAATATTGAAGGATAACTGTATAAGCTGCATGAATACATAGGATTCCTTGTACTACTTTCTCTGCGTGTGTGTGTGTGTGTGTGTGTGCATTTTCATAATAAAAGGTATCATATATAAAGTGTCTAGCACATAGTAGAACATTCCTGTTTCCTCTTCGCTGTTTCCATTGTCCTTCCTCCGCTTCAGAGCTTTTCTGATACTAATTCCCACCTTAAATTTGGTGTGTCTTAGGCAGAGAGTGCTTAAAGGCTGGCTGGGAAGCGCAGGACCCTGCCCCACCCTCAACTGCTCCTTGGTGAGGCTCCCAAGAAAGATGGACCACAAGGTAGATGCCCCAAGCAAAGGAGTCTTCATCAGGAGCTGAGGCTCTAAATCCTGGCCCCACCACAGGAGTGATCAGTGATCCACAGGACATCTTTCTCTCAAGTAAGAGGCAAACCATCATCTTTCCTTTGGGTTCATGTTCTAATTTCACAGATGTATATACTGCAACTCTTGTAATGAGAAAAAAAAATAACTTGAAGAGAAGGAAAACAAGAGGGAGGTCGAGTATTGTCTAAGGCAGAACTGGTCTCGGCTGCTCACCAGGGGCTGCCCCAGTGATGGCTCCTCTCCCCACAGGGGAAGGGGCCCCGCTATTCCTGGGGATCAGGCTCTCAAGGAACGAGCCAGAAAATGGGGTGTGAAGGAACCACAGGTTGCTGACGCTGGCCTCAAGGAGCGAGAGAGAACCCTTCAGAGGATTCTGAGCTCTCTGCCCACTTTCCTTCACTCTTCCTCGCCAGGGCCCAGGAAATGTTCTCTTCCTTGACGGTCTCTTCCTGGGAAGAGGCGGAGCACAGGCAGGGAAGGAGCCCAGAATTCTTCCCAGAGGAAAAGGCTTAGGTCGAAGCCATTTATTTGCTTTCTATCAGAAAACCTGGAGGGAATATACTGGGTAGATTGAAAGCAGCAGCGAGGTAGGGAAATGTGGTGCGCGAGCAATGAATGACTCCATTTCTTTTTTCTTTTGTTTTGGTTTTTTTTTCTGGTTTTGTTTTGGTCCTGGGGATTGAACCCAGTATTAGATATTCTAACTCTGAGCTCTACCCCCAGACCTTTTTATTTTTAATTTTGGAATAGGGTCTCACTAAGTTTCTGAGGCTGGCCTCGAACCTGCAATCCTCCTGACTCAAGTCTCCCAAGGATTACAGGTGTGCACCACTGGGCCCGGCTGGATTTCGTTTTTTTATAGTTGACAACTAACCGCTTTCAAGCCTCACACTTTCTCTTCTCCTTCTGCCCCACACCTGGGCAAACAGATGAGAAAACCAGGCGTTCCCCTCTCAGCATGGGTGCAATATTCAAACCACATGTAACCTTTTGTCTAAGATTCTAACCATAAAAGCCCTGTGCCTCCTGTAGGAACTCTCACACTGGCCCTACCCTGTCATCATCCTAAAAATCCCAAACCCCCTTCCCTGTTCTTTCAAGCAGTTTGGAAGGCCTTTCCTGCTCTTCCCAGAAATACCTCAATTATAAGTACTAAACCTTTTATGTCCTCTTGGTGTGTAGGTAGATGATCGGTCTCAACATCTGAACCACATTTGCTGGCAAGGTCCATCCTGTTTCCAAAAAGTGGCTTCCATGGGAATAAAAGGAAAAAGGAAGGCAATATTCGTATTAGTGATTTCTGACTGATGAGACTATGGGTTTTCTTTTTACTTATCAGTTTAATACAGCAATCATAAAACTTTTTCTGGAAAGATCCATACAGTAAATATTTTAGGCATTCTCTATTATTCAACTCTCTTTTATACTCACTTTGTAGTGGGAAGGCAGCTGTAGATAATACGTAAATAAATGGGCATGAGTGTATTCCAATGAAACTTTGCTTACAAAAATAGGCAGAGAGCCAGATGCCAGATTTGGCCTGCAGATAATAGTTTGCCAACCCTCACTCTCATATTTATAAACTGCAAGTTTCTTACTACATGATTAAGGAATATAAACATAATTTTTAATTGGGTGGTATTACAATCTTAATTAAGATCTAATGGCTGGCCGATAAAAGAAGATGGTTAGAGCTGTCCCTCTCCTGATCTGTGGCTGGCTTACTTCTAGAGAGAGTACTAGATGTCCTGCCTCTCCACCATGAGATGTTGCTACACTTGCCCTCCGATCCTGCCAAAATTAATAATTGCTGCAGTATAATTTACCATCTAGAATAAGAATGTACATCGTATAAGAAATCAATTGACCCCAACCCTCTGGTAGCCATAGAAGTTAACTCCGGAGTATCTTGGAGAAAGCTTTTGATAAATCCAACACAATATCCTTGAATGACCATGACTTGGTTTTCTTTTCCCTTGGATTTGGGCTTCCCTGACTTGTTTTGTTTCTGCTGACAGTGCTGGAGCCTTTTGGGGCAATGAGATGGGGGCTGAGCACTCTGCCCAGCCACTTTGGAGAATTCTCATCACAGTTCACAATTCATGAGAGCAAAATGCCCACAGGCTTTTTTGAAGCACTGCTTTGGCCCCGGCCACATGCCCAGGCTTCTAACTGCCTCTTCTAAAGCGTGTTTCATCAGCAGGTTGGCTATAAAGGGAATACAAAGGGTGGCAGAAATTGTCTTCCAATTGGGAGGACAGAGGTAGAGCAGGTGCTTGAAGGTGGGAATGTCAGGGCTCAGAGGGAAGGCAATTATTCTTCCCCCTCCCCCAATGTAGCTCAGCAGGGAAGAGAAATTAGCAAGAAAAAGGCAGGCAGCTGCTCTTCCCTGGTGTCATGGGGAAGACATGGTGTCAGCTGCAATGAGGGTTCCACAAGGCCTGAGCACACACAGCCCTGTTGGCCTCCACAGGCCTTGTGGGCCCAGGATTCTAGGATGCACATAGTGGCCTTTGCCAGGAAGGAGCTGGGAGGTGACTCATCGCTTTCAGACTTTGCAGGAGCTGGAGGTAAAACAAAGAAGAGGATGCTTAGGCATTTCCGGCAGCAGTGACATTTTCAAAGCCAAAATGCACACAAAGGATTAACGTTGGCTACCCTCCTGTAGACACTCATCCATCCACATTCTATTTTTACTCAAATCAAGTGACAAAGCAAAATGTAGTGGTTTATTCCATCTCTAATTAGATAAGCCATAAGATGGGAGCCCCAAACCACGCATCTGGTAAAAATAAGAAGTGTTTTAATGGGATGCTCTCCACCTAGGTTTCTTTCAGTAAGGGGCAAGCAATTGATTCCGGCAACCCAGGAGCACACAGTCAACCCCAGCTGGTCCCTGGTGACCGCCAAGGTTCAAATTGTTCCTGGAATGAGGGTTGCTGGTTCTCCTCTGCCCTTGCACGATGCTGCATGGCAAGGGTTAAGAGGGTCTCAGAGGCTGAGAGGAGGCTCAGTATGTTGGCCCAGAGGTAATGGGAATTTCTAGTGGAGGTGTCTGTCTTTCTGTATGGCTAGGCAATCCTGTGTTGGACAGTCAGTTCCCTGAGATCTTTTGTTTCAAAGGAAAAAGTGAAAACTCCATTGAGGACTATAAGGGTTCACTTCCTACCTATGAAATTAACTGCAATATCTCAACAACAACAAAAAAACCCAAGTCTTGGCCCACATTTTTCTCATACTTGCAAAAGTCTCATACACGCAAAAGTCCAATACTTTTCTCATACACGCAAAAGTCCAATACCTGGCTGGCCAGTGACCTTCCTCCACATGGTGATTTAGGGAGTCAGACTCCTGCTTCCTGGTGGCTCCTGCCTCTTTTAGGGCCTCAAAGTCCTCTCCAAGACACTGACAGACAAAGCAAGGAGAAGGCATATCTCTTTATCTACTAAGACCCAGAAGGGACACAGATCACTTCCAGCCATGTCCCACTCATGAAAATTAGTTTGCCAACCATACATAGATACCAGGCCTCTGTGGCAGGCAGTCCTTCGCTTGGGCAGCCATTGCTAGTAGTGAACTGATACTGAGAAGAGGGCACATTCACAGCCCTTCAGCCCCTTCCCGAGCTGCATGCTACTGCTGCTGCACACAGCCAGGACAACCACCCGAGATGCCACCGTCCCTGTATTCTCAGAGGTCCCTCAAGTAGCATTTCTGCACATGCTTCATCCTAAGCTACAGGCAGATGAGGAGCCTGGGGGATGATCCTGGGTAGGAAGGCCAGCCTTTCCACCAGGAAGGAACAATCAACATGATCATGCCTGCAAGTAGGGCCAGCGATACTCAGAGCCTCCGGAATCCAGAGGGTAGAGTCAAAGTTCTGCATGACAGTCGTGGTCTGCACACCGGAGGGGTGCAAATGTTAATTGGAGGCAATCCCAGGTGCCCAGAAAATGGAGAGTTCTTCTCAAAATCATTGCTATCTATGGAGAAGCTACCGGAGTTTCAGTTTCTTTACACTAAGCACAGATAATATGGTAAAAAAAAAAAAAAAGCCCATTCCAGATTTAAATGTGGCTGCTGCAAATACTTTACAAAGCCCAGGCTAGCCCTGGAATTCCCAGTTCCTTCTGACCCATTTTAACACAATTCTTCTAAGAAGTTTATCTTTTAAACTTTGCCTTTCCTAAATCTTACACAGGGGCTTTACATTTCTAGGTCATTTTTAAAAAACAGTTTCCAAGTCTTTTTGGATCTGTTCTCTCCTTGTTCTTCAGAAAATTCCTCTGGGCTAGAAAATAAACAAAGTGTGAATAATCCAGTGTATGTGATGATATGTGGCTGACTTAGAACAACACTAGAATTCACCTGTCCTTATGCCCCAAATGTCTCAACTCTCAGAATATAATTTCGTGTGTGTGTGTGTGTGTGTGTGTGTGTGTGTGTGTGTGTGTGTGTGGTACTGGAGATGGAACCCAGGGCATTTGACCTCTGAGCTACACCCTTAGCCCTATTTTATTTCTTTGAAACATGGTCTCACTAAATTGCTGGGGCTGGCCTCAAACCTGTGATGCTCCTGTCTCAGCCTCCCAAGTACTGGGATTATAGTTATGTACCACCATGCCTGATTTAGGATCTAAATTTAACTGGAACTGAGTTACCTTTCTCATCTCTTTTAATCTATTTTTCTTGAGGAAGTCCTGCTCAAAAAAACCATCTGGACACTGAGAAATAGATTTGGAAATAATAAGAAACATAAATGTGGTCTTTGTCTCTATTTCTTGACACAGAGCTCTTTTTCAAAATTGTTTTATTTTATTATTATTTTGGTACTAGGGATTGAACCCAGGGGCATCCTACCCCCAAGCTGCACCCCCAGCCCTTTTTATTTTTTATTTTGAAACAGGGTCTTGCTAAGTTGCTGAGAGTCTCTCTAAATTGCTGAGGCTGGCCTCAAACCTGCGATCTTCCTGTTTCAGCCTCCCAAGCACTAGAATTACAAGCCTGTGCCTTGGCACTCTTAAAACCCTTGGGATTTTTATGAAGATAAGGGTGATAGGAGCATTTTTTGTTATTCATAACAAGCCCCTTTCAACTATACCTGAATTTATGTTAATAAGATAGATGATTCTTGGTGGGCCTCAGATAACCTTATTATTTTGTAGTGCTAGGGATTGAACCTCGGGGCATTCTAACCTCTGAGCTAAACCCCCAGCCCTTTTTTATTTTGAAACAGGGTCTCCCTAGGTTGCTGAGGCTGGCCTGAACCTGTGATCCTTCTGTCTCAGTCTCCCTAGTACTAGGATTATAGGCATGTGCCACCATGCCCAGCCCCAGATAGCTTTAGGGTAGGGGCTTCATTGCCCGAGGCACCAACCATAGGATTAGAGGGTTGAAGCTCTCAGCCCCACTTCCTTTCCTGACCTGCAGGGAGGGGACAGGGGCTAGAGTGTATGTTTCATCACCAAGCGCCAATGATTAAAATCAACTAGGAAACCTCATAAAAGCCCCTAAATGATGCAGCTGGAGAGCTTCCGGATCAGTGAGCATGTAAGGATGCTGGGAAGGGGTGCTCCCAGGGAGTACGGAATGCTGTACTCCTTCCCCTCTGCATCTCTTCCATGTGGCTATTTCTGAGTGGAATCCTTTAGAATGAACTGGTAACAACAGGTAGAACATTTCCTTGAGTTCGGTGAGTCATTCTAGCAAATTATTATACCTGGGGGGGCAGTGTGGGAAACCCCCAACTTTACAGTGGGTCAATCAGAAGTACAGGTGACTGACATGTGATCTGAAGTGGTCTTAGTCTTGTGACACTGAGCCATTAACCGAGGGGGTGTGCACTAACCCCTGGTAGTATCAGAAGTGAACTGAGTTGTAGTACATCCAGGAAGTAGCCAGAGAGTTGGAGAAGACATTTAGGTGGCAGAAAAAAAAAAAAACACAAAAGACGGATGAATCATCCACCAGTTTCCTACCCCACTGCCTCCCTACAAACCCTTCAAAAGCAATAGGTCAGAGAATTTTGCTTCAAACCAATGTCATTAGAAATACAACTTACCTGGCTCCATTAAAGCCAAAGAGGGACTTAGCTCCCAAAGCACACCTGGGTGTGGCTCACACATGTTGTGCAGTGGGCAAGCCTAATTCTCACAGCACACACACAGGTGTGGCACAACACACCCAGGCTATCAGGGGCGACACACAGGTGTCAGGCACAAGGTGCAGCACCCAGGCATGATGGGCAATGCGCAGGGACCATGCCTGCTGACCGGGAGCACCCTGACAACCACATGGAGTCCCTAGCAACCTGAGGACTATATTTGTCAGCACCTGAGACTGAAAACGCACAGCTTCTTCTGCCAAGAAGCCTTGCAGCCTTGCCATCCTGCCTTGGCCAGCGATGCTGGTAGGCATCGGGCAATTTCTCATCTTGGGTTCTGGTTGAGCACTGGTTAAGGTCAGGCCTGAATACCTGGACCAGACTCACAACTGACCCAGACCTGAGACCCTGACACAGCCAGTGGAGCTCCCTAGTAAATGGACAGCCTAATGGAGTTGTTGTCAGGGTTAAAAGTGTCAACAATATAAAACACTGTGCCTACCACATCATTAGTACTGCCAAAGCCTTTGCTATTTTGCAATATACTCTGTTTTCCAGGTCCGATCTACCAACTAGTGGTAGAAAATCGGCCAGACATTCAGTGAATTCTTTCTTGGCCATTGTATGCTTTCCCAAATCCTTACTCTTGGTTGACATTTAGGGTTAGTTCTCTCCAGAAGGAGAGAGGAGTAATGGGGACTAGACACTGCTACCAGGTTACCTCTATACCTGATGAATGGCTGTTGGCTCTACTGCTGTTTCTTTGGTCCTGTATAATTTATTGTTCAAACCCAGGCTCCATTGGAGAGTCTAACAGTATTAAACGGGATGGGATACCTGTCAACAGTGATAAACCAGGAATGCCCTAGTTAAAACAGGACATATGCATATTATGATCACCCTCATTACTATTGATTTAATGCTTGGCTCTTTGGCTTGCTGCAGCCCTAAGGTAGTGATTGTGTCATTTAGAATAGCGTTTGACGGTGTATTAGGTGCTTACACATATTGTCTACTTCCAACAGTCTCATGAAACAGATTTTAGTCTTTTCCCCATTTTATAGATGAGGCAGTGGAGACTCTTTGATGTGCCAAAACTGCACAGAGAGTAACCAGCCACTGTTCTATTCTACCATGTTGTGGTGGTTCCTTGTATCCAGAGACCACCACCCAAATTCTGAACATCTTCAACAACTTTGGACAATCATTTGTCTGAACTGTCTGGTCCACATACTTTCAAGATTCCTATTGCTTTACCAGTTCCCAGCCAAGGATGGATCCAGGTTTTATGCACATGGCAATGCATAAAAGTCATTTTAAAAGTTATTAAAATAGAAGTATAAGTATTTATCTTTTTCTGGGCCATAATATAGGAAAAATGGTTTGTGGAAAGAGAAAGTTTAAACTCTGATTCTGCCAATCATCACCTGTGAGATCTCGCTCAGGCTCTTAACACTCTTTACACAGTTCTTATGCCTCTATATGATCCTGAAATTGGACCTTTTTCATCTATAAAATAGAAATAATAACACTTGCCTATGTATAAGGATCCTATAAGATACTTTAAGGAAAGGGGTTAGCACATACTAAGTGCTAAAAATAGCAATGACTATTATGATTATTTTCATTATTACTCATAGAAGAATGATTATTAAGGCAGATGACCGAAACAATACATAAATAATCAGTAACCAGGAGTTACTAAAAGAAAGTACTCTGTGCCTTCCTATTTAGAAATGTATCCTATACTTGCCCAAATATGCAAAGATGCATACACAAGGATTTCCATCATCACACTACTTGCAAATGCAGAAAACAAGATACCTTTGTCTTTGGCTAATGGACCATGGTGTCCCTCGCACTGAATTAGATGGGCAGCCTACTTACTTTGTGTAAATGGAAATGCTCTAGTTCTGGTCACAAGAAGTCAGATTATACCACCCTAAATAGAAAGTTATAGAACCATCAAGCCCCAGACCTGAGCCAAAGGCAGACTAAGAGCCCTCAAAGAGTCCCCCAGATTTCCCTACAAGGAGGAGCTGACTACACTGCTAAAAATGTACACTGCACATCTCCCTCCTACACTTCTCTGTGTGTGATAAAAGTCAATGAAAAGTTATGACTCACGACATGCAAGACTGCTAATGCAGGCCAGGCGTGGTGGCGCACGCTTGTAATCCCAGTACTTTGGGAGGCGGAGACCAGAGGATCCGGGTTCGCGGCCAGCCTCAGCTCTCTCTCTCTCTCTCTCTCTTTCTCTCTCTCTCTCTCCCTGTCTCTCTCTCTCTCTACCTAGTGAGACCCTCCGCAACTTCATGAGACCAGTTTCAAAATAAAGCATAAAAAAATAGGGCCAGGGGTGTAGCGCGGAGGTAGAATGCCCCTGCGTTCAATCCCCGGTACCG
>PVJS01026217.1:0-27182 GCA_004027185.1 Glis glis | reverse complement strand
GGCGTGGTGGCGCACGCTTGTAATCCCAGTACTTGGGAGGCGGAGACTGGAGGATCCGGGTTCGCGGCCAGCCTCAGCTACTTAGTGAGGCCCTCCGCAACTTCGTGAGACCCAGTTTCAAAATAAAGATTAAAAAAATAGGGCTGAGGGTGTAGCTCGGAGGTAGAATGCCCCTGGGTTCAATCCCCAGTACCGCAAAAAAAAAAAAAAAAAGAAAGAAATTAAGGTTGTCAGGTCTCACCCCAGACCTGTGGGTGAGAAACTCTGAATGTAGAGGGCCTGGAGATCTGTGTTTTATTAAGTCTTCTGTGTGTTTCTGATATCACTAAAGCTTAAAAATTACTATGTTGGATCATAATTTTCATGAGGACAGAGACTATGTCAGGTGTTTTCCACCTCCCCCCAGGACTTTGCCCAGTGGCCAGCACAAAAAGAGATGTTGAGTAAATTCAAACCAAAAGATTGTTGAGTAAACTCAAATAAGACACAAGCATTCCCACACCATAAGAAATACATCTATATAATAACTTATTATATATATAAAAACATGCACATGTACAATACAATAAGTTTTACAAAATAATACTCTTAATATATACCATATACTTCAAACATTCTCCATCCCATTCTATTGGTCCCATGTCTTTTTAATGCTGATAAGAGGACTGCACAATTTATTTCACACTGCACCAATGGGCCCATGTGCAGTTTGAGAAGTCTAGTTATTGAGGCTATTCTAAAGAAATTCATACCATGCCCCAATTGTTATTTGCATCTGAAATTCCCTCTTCTTCTCATTTCCTCATCCCAAATCCTACTGATGCTCTAAGACATGCCTCACATAGTAGATTTCTCAGATGTGAAGATAATGTTTCCCTCTTCTGCATTCTCAGGACGTTTTCTCTGTGCTTAGCTTATGACCGTCCTTACTCTTCTCCTTTTATTTATTTATTTATTATTTATTTATTTATTTATTTTGTGTATGTGTTTATGTGTGTGTGTGTGGTACTAGAGATTGAGCCCAGGGGCATTCTACATCTGAGCTACACCCTCAGCCCTATTTTACTTTTATTTTGAAACAGGGACTCATTAGGTTGATGAGAGTCTCACTACTTGCTGAGGCTGGCCTTGAACCTGTGATCCTCCTGTCTCAGCCTCCCAAGTACTGGGATTACAAGCGTATGTCACCAGCTATTTTTCTCCTTTTAATATAGTGTTTAGGTAATATCACTTTTCCTACTAAAGTTAATCTTTCATAGCAGAATCCATATCTGATTCTCCTTCATATTTTTCATAGTATTCAGTATATAACTTCAAATAATGTTTTCTAAATAAGGTACACTTTTAAGGAAGGAGCCATTCATTTCATTTACGGTTCTATAGAGAAATACTTTAAAGGGAAGTTGGATTTCAGTGGGTGACTAAGAGATGGACGGCATGTAAGAAAAAGAGAACCATATGAGCCACAGTGCCCACAACAGAAAAGTGCAAGGCATATTCAGGCGATGTTATGTTATGCGTGTGGTAAAGAAAACACTGCAAATGGGGTTGGGTGGCAGAGCACTTTAAATGATCCGGACTTTATTCTTCAAAGAAAAGGAAACCATTGAAAGTCTGTAAGGAGAATAATATAGCTGGTTTTCTGTTTAAAAAAATCCTGTCTTTGGGGCTGGGGATGTAGCTCAGTGGTACAGTAATTGTCTAGCATGTGTGAGGCCCTGGATTGGAGCCCCAGCAACACACACACACACACACACACACTCATTTCTTTGGTGGTGCAATGTAAGAGAGTGTGGTGGCTGTGAAGATGCGGCACTGGATTCTCCTGTTGCAGGCAGCATACTGAGTGACAGTCCCAGCTGCTGCCCCTGTGGCTCCACCACTGTGTTTGTTCAGAGGACACATTTTCCCAATTGCCCCCCCCCAATGATGGCAATAATAGCAACAGCCCATTCCTGGGAGACACAGAACTCCTCCAACTTTGGCTGGAGGCCTCCCCATCAAGCTACCTTCAGCTTGATCAGAAGTGCACTGACGTCTCAGCTGCCTCCTCCATCCTTTCCTTCCTTCAGTCACCCCTGCACTGCAGTGTGAAGACTCTCCTGACCAGTCCTGCCTCCTCACCTTCATCCTTCACAGGCATTTTCCCCAATAAATCCCTTGCACTTATAATCCTGTCATGGTACCAGTTTTTCTGGGGACCTCAACCTCCTTTAGAGGGACTGATAAGATCAGGAAGGAGGTAAAAAAGAGGTTAAGATGGGCATATCTGATTAAAATGCACATATGCCCTTCCTTAAAAAACTAATACTAGAATTACCATATGCTCCAGCAATTCCACTTCTGGGTACGTACCTAAAAGCATTGAAAGCATGGACTCACACAGAGGTTTGTACACCCGTGTTCACAGCAGCATTATTCACAAGAGCTAAAAGGCGAAAACAGCCCGAGTGTCCAGAAGCAGATAAATAGAGAAAGAACATGTGACAGATATCAGATAGAATATTATCCATTCTTTAAAAGGAAAGAAATTCTAGGGCTATAGCTCGGTGGTAGAGCACTTGCTGACATGGGCAAGGCCCTTGGTTCAATCCCCAGGACTAAAAAAGAGAAGGAGGGAAATTGTGACACACGCTATGATATGGGTGAACATTCATACTTGAGAACATTGTGCTAAGTAAAAGAAGCCACTCTCAAAAAGAAAAATGCTGCCTGATTCCACTCATGTGAGTCACTAGAACAGTCAAATTCATAAACAGAATGGTGATTGCCAGAGGCTAGAGGGATGGCATAATGGAGAGCTGTTCGATGGGTAGAGTTTCAGTTTTGTGTGTGTATGTGTGTGTGTGTGTGGTACTGGGGATTGAACCCAGGGGCATCCTACCTCCGAGCTACACCCCCAGCCCTACTTTATATTTATTTTGAAACAGGGTCTCGCTAGGTTGATGAGAATCTCACTACTTGCTGAGGCTGGCTACAAATCTGCAATCCTCCTGTCTCAGCCTCCCAAGTACTGGGATTACAAGCATGTACCACCACACCCAGCTAGAGTTTCAGTTTTATAAGATGAAAAAGTTCTGGAGATCCACTGTACTATAATGTGAATACACTTAATACTCCTGAACTGTAAACTTCAAAACGGTTAAGATGGTAAATTTTATGTTATGTGTATTTTACCACATTTCAACATATGCCTGAAAATATGCATATGTAGATATTGAGTACACAAAGACACCCAAACTTACTGGAATTATCAAAACTGAAAAAAAAGAAGCATTCACCTAAAAGCTACTCTGTAGAAAAGGAGGCAGATCTTTTATCAAACTGCATCTCTTCATAGGCATAAATACAATAAAGGGCAGTTAACACCAGACAATCCTCCACAAAGCACAGGAGGGCTAGATGACGAGAATACTTTCACCATGTCATATGCCACAGAAAAGTTGGAACTACAAAATACAAGCAGATGTCAACACTTTCACCTTCCACTTTCTAAATACCGCTGATCAGGCCAAGTTTCATTTCACTTATTGGGCCACTTTCCATGTTGGGGGAGAAGGGTTGAGGGAAGGCAGAAGAAAGTGTTAGGATCCAAGTTTCATATCTCCTAAAGTAAACTGATAGTGCTTACTGCTGGATTTCAAGATGAAAGTTTCCCTAAATCAGCCAAGAGTAGCTCAGAGCAGGGGTCAGCAAATGTTTTCTGTAAAGGGCCAGATAGCAAGTATTGTAGACCTTGCAGATCATTCAATCTCTGCTGTTGCAACTCCTTAACACTGCTGTTGTAGCTCAAGAATAGCCATTAACAATACTGGTGAGTAGCTGGGCAGTCGTGGTGGTATAAGCCTGAAATTCCAGCTACTCGGGAGGCTGAGGCAGGAGAATCTCAAGTTCAAGACCAACACATAAAGACTGGACAACACATAAAGACTCAGACTCCAAAAAAAAAAATTGAATGTTCATGGCTGTGCTCCAATAAGACTTTAATTTGCAAAAACAGGTAGTTAGCCAGATTTGGCCCATGGACCATAGTTTGCCAACTCCTGATATAGAACACTAGGAATTCTTCCCAAAAAAGACCCTTCTGGTTTGAATATGAATGTGCTACCTGTTTTCTGTTCTTTTATCTACTCAATACAAAAAGTACACAATTAAAATCTAGTTGAAAGTGATCAGATATATTAAGTACCATTTTTAATAGGAGAAATGACCATGAAACAAGCCTTGGCCTAGAGGGAAGAAACCAAAATAGTCGTCTGATTGCAATCTGAGATGACTTTCATCTGCCAGACCAGCGGTGCTCAAAGTGTGGTCCTGGGACCAGCAGCAGCAACATCACCAGGGCATTGGCTAAGAATGGAAACTCTCAGGCCTGGCCCCAGAATATGCAGGAGTCCAGCAGTCAGGGTTTTAACAGAGCCTCCACATGATTCTGATGCAAGATTAGGTTTGAGAACCACGGAACTAAGCTAGGTCTGAAACTGCCTGTGCCTCAAATTCTGTAGCAGCCAACTAGGAATATTGAAGACTCGTTATTTTCCCTTTTCCCTTATGGTTACAAAGAGATAGCCAAAACGGGGCAGATAGACACTTAAGGCCATTCCCCTAACTTAAGCCTGATAGTGTTTAAGTTAAAATACATGTTCTTTTTTATTTTTCTTTGGATGTGGATTGTCTACATTTAGAAGAAAAGACTGTTTAACTCTAAATCAAATATATATTCATAAAGACTTTCTTCAGCTTCATTTGTGGAGTGATTCATACAGTCTTTAGGTCTGTAGAGATAAGATACATAACTTGTGATGGGGATTACATCCCAGCTGGGCCAAAGCCAGATATCTATTCTATATCTTCAGTGTGTGGAATGAGATGACACCCAACCCCGCCCAAGTATCCATTTGTATCACTAATTTACATAGGACCAATGAAAATCCTGGGAAAAAATCTCAGCCATGTCCATGACTAAGAACCAGGTATTAGAGAAGTATCTTGGAGACTTGGTAGGGTAGAAGAGGAAGGGAAATAAAGAAGGGTGAGCTAGGCGTGATGATACGCTCCTTTAATCCCAATACTTGGGAGGCTGAAACAGGAGGATCACAGGTTCAAGACCAGTCTCAGCAACTTAGTGAGACTTTCAGCAACATAGCAAGACCCTGTTTCAAAACAAAAAATGAAAAAGTGCTAAGAGTTTAGCTCAGAGGCAGAATGCCCCCTGGGTTTAATCACCAGTACCACAAAAAGAAAAGGGAAAAGGAAAGAAAAGGAGACAGAAGCTAGCATGTGCATGAGTACACATACATACACACTCCAAAATAAAATTAATTGTAAGGGAAAGTAATCTGACGAATGAGACATGCCAGTCAGAATGCCCTGCAGAGCCTGAGCTTCCGAGTGGAGTCCAGTTCCAGATGCGTGGCAGGTGGCCCATGAACCATTTTCCCCAACTCTCCTAGAGGCACCTGAGCATCCTGGAGATGCACAGTGTCTGTGCTCACTAGTTTGTGCATGGACAAAGCGGGTTCACTCATTTCTATAATGTTCCACAGGTACATTCTTCCCACTTTTCAAGAGACTGCTGAACTCTTAAAGAGAGGAATAAGGGTCTCCACTTCTGGAGTCAGATGGGGAATTGGCAGCACAGCAGAAGTTAGGAGATTTGCAGCGAAGAGCACCATGAGATCTTTCAGTAGGCACCCTTTGGGGACTTCCTCAACACTTAGGGAACTCTACACAAAGTCCTGGAGTTCCCATGTGAGCCCTTTGGAGCTGGGATGCAGCAAGATTATGGTAACTTTGTAATGTAACTTTATTGTGCCCTTAAGATGGTAAGGTAGGGGAATGTGCCTGATACCTCCTAGCCCTGTATCAGATTCTCTCTGTCACACCTTTTATGATTATCCCGACAATCATTCTAGCAATGGGTTCTGCACACAAGAGTAATCCAAAGGACTGCTCCTCAAGCAAGCCTCTCAACAGAGCGTCTGTTGAGTCAGAGGAGAGAGGCAAGTAACATCCATGCAGAGGTCATTTCTGACCAGTGGGGTTAGAAACTGATTAATAAATGTGTCTCTCTTCTTTCCCTACCACCAGCAAGTAAAATGGAAAACAATGCCATTCCCCTCCTCAGGCAAACCACAGGAACAAGTACCGGTTGCCCACAGTTAGGGTTGACTTGATATTGTATATTTACTGTGTGTCTCCTTTCTTCTTCGCTTTGCAACCCTGCCCATCACTAGTGCCTCCTGGATCTCACCTCCCCCATGATTAGTGCTCTTAAACCTCTGCCTCAGGCTCCGCCTTTTGAAGAATCCAGACAAAGGCAGGAATGATGTTTAAGTTTCATGTGACTTAGAAGCAACATAGTATGTTTGTGGTCAATATAGGACTTGAAAAATCATTCAAGACATGTTATTATTTCCAATTTTGTATAATTTATATTTAGTGTAATCAGTCTATATATGCCTCTAGCACATATATAAAGATCTTCATCATTTCCCTGGATTCCTAATCTTGTATTTCCAACATATGGAGAACTGTTAAAAAACTAAATATAATCACATGCCAGGACTCTTAAGAATTAATTGAACAATATTCCAGTGATCTGAAGCAGTAATATTGAACAAGTGAGAAAGCAGGCTCAAGATAGATGAAGAGTGGCAGAGGTTGCCTAGCATGTGCAAGGCCCTGGGTTCCATTCCCAGCACTACAAAACAGGAAAAAAAAAAGAAGAAAGGGAGGGAGGGAGGAAGGAAGGACTACATGTCTCCATTTTTCAATGAGAATAAACAACTTGAACACCTATTCTATAGGTACAATGGTAAGCTATTGTATTCTACAACCGGAGTGGGGAGGGGTCTTACCTAATTTCCTATCCTGTCTGTCCCTCTCCCTTACACCACCATTCTCCCACTAAGGGCTTGTACTTCTCTGAACTGGTGGTTGCTGCATTATTCTGTTTTCTAAGTAGTGTTTTCATACCAAACTCCAAAGATCATTCACCTACAATCTTCAGGCAGAACTCAAGGGAAAATATTTTTATAAGAAGGAAGAAAATAAATGCAGCTAAGATTTTGAAAACAATCTATAAGTTAAATCTCTAATTTTTATATTTATTTATTTATTTATTGGTACTGAGGTTTGAACTCAGGGACTTCGCCACTGAGCTATATTCCCAGTCCTTTTTAGTTTTTGTTTTGAGACAGCGCCTTGCTAAGTTGCAGAGGCTGGCCTCAAACTTGTGAGCCTCCTGCTTTAGCCTCCTGAGTAGCTAGAATTACAGGTGTGCGCTACCACACCCAGCCTAAATCAGCCTAATTCTTGATGTTAAAAAACAAATTCTTGAAGTATGAAAGGTTGAGGATAAGGAGAAATTCCCACTTCTCTAATTTTCTAGTCTGAAACACTAAAGGATGGAGGCATGGATTTTCTACCTATGGTTTTATTTTATGGACATAAAAGTAAAATTGCCGTCTATGCTAGTCAGCCTTCTGTTGCTGTGACAAAATCAACATAAGGAAAGAAAGATTTGTTTTGGCTCACAGTTTCAGAAGTTTCGATCATAGTCGCAGTGAGGCAGAACATCGTGGCAGGGAGGGTCTGGTGGGGCAAAGCTGCTCGCCTCATGCTGGCCAGGAAGCAAAGAGGGGGAAGGGGCTGGGGACAAGATATACCCTTTGAGGGCATGCCCCCAGTAATCTACTTCCTCCAACGAGGCCCCACCTCCTACAGTTTCTGCCACCTCCCAATAGTCCTTTCAATTATGAGCCCATCAGTGGACTACTCCACAGATGAGAACAGAGCCCTCATGATCCAGTCGCTTCCCAAAAGCCCCACCTCTGCACATGGCTGCATTGGAGACTGTTATGGTTTGGATGTCAAATGTCTCCTAGAAAAGCTCATGTGTTGGCAAGGCACAAATGTTCAGAGGTGAAACAATTGAACCAGGACTCTCATCTCATCAGTGGATAAATCTACTGATGGATTAATAACTTGAATGGACTTTCTGGGTTGCAACTGTAGGCAGGTAGGGTGTGTGTCTGGAGGAGGTAGGTTGCTGGCAACATGACCTTGGGAACTATATATGTCCCTGGTCCTTCCTCTCCCTCTCTGCTTCCTGTCAGCCATGAGCTGAGGGTGGTTTTTCTTCCTCTGCCATGTCCTGAAGCCCTGCCACCATGAGCCTGCTGATCATGGACTGACTTCTGAAACCTCTGCAATCGTGAGCCCTAAAATAAACCTTTCTTCCCCTACATTGTGCTTGTCAGGTATTTTAGTCAAAGCAAAAAAAAAAAAAAAAAGCTGACTAAAACAGGGACCAAGCCTTTAACACATGAGCCTCTGGGGGACATTCCAGATCCAAACATAACACCCACCCTCTTCGTTACACATAAACCATCTCACAGAACTCCTTAAACATACCCAAGTGATGCTGGGACCCTGGCCATCAATCTCTAACCCTCTTCTGCTTCTGCCCAAGGCCTCTCTAGGTGTAAATAACTTTAAATTCTAGAAAATGAAGCTTCTTTTTCAAAGAACAAGGCTTTACAAGATATTAAAAATATTTCTCAAGATTTTTATCATCATTGGGATGGATTCTTAACCCATACAGCTCCGGAGGATTATTTCCCTCAACATAGTGTAGGCTGGCCATCTAGTCGTTTGGCCTGACCCACTATGTTTGGATGAGTTCTCTGTGATCATCCTATAAACAAATACCACTTTGATATTACTTCAACATAAGGATCAATTACTTTACTGGAAAAATGGTTTTGTTGAATTCATGAAAACTTATTTGAAATCACCTTGTACATGCATCTACAAATGTCCCTAATAGGAACCAAAGACCCACACAGTCATGCTAGGATAGAAAACCTCAGACCACTTGATTTTTCCCAACAATATAGCTGAAATAGATTAACTACTTGAATAATCAAGGAATATATAATACTATATTTCTCAGCATCTCAAGTGTGGCTATGTTCTGGCTAATAAAATATAATTTATAACACATCAATTTTTCCTCAATTCCTCTGTAAATATAATATAATCCCCATAAAGTTCCATCCATTGTTTTTTTCTTCCTGGAGTTAGATAAGTGGACTATAAATTATTGGCTCTTCTGGGACAGGTCATTATAAAAGCCTTTATCCCCTTCTCCTTTCTTACTGTTAGAAAGTGTGATAGCTGGAGCTCCAACAACCATCTTGGGCTATGACAGGCTTTGAAGATGAATGCCACATGTTAGAATAATAGACCAAAAAGACAGAGTGAGCTTAGCCCACTGATTATGTTAGAACCACCATACCACCATTAAACTCCTAACTTCACCCTTATTTGGGGGGGAGTGGGCTCTTGTAAAACACATTAAGCTACTCTTTTTTGTTAACTGCAGCTGAACCTAATCCTACCTGATTCAGCATACCATTGGCAAACAGCCCATTGTATCACCCATGGTTTGAAATGAGCTCATCACTTCTGATGATGTCTGCAACTAACTTTGAGATGCATCCAAAAAATAACAATAAGATTGATAAATGAATAGAGGAATGTATAGAGAGGATAGATGTATAATAAGGTAAATAGAGCAAAATGCTAGCTGTAAAAAATAGATGATGTATATATGGGTATTCACTGTACAATTCCTCCAACTTTTCATAATAAAATGCTGAAAATCCAATTGGCAAGTCATCAGTACTGCTCATTATGTTGAAAAAAAAGTATTCCTAGTAATGAGGAGTTTTGTAGCTTCGTTTCTCTCACTGAAAGGGTCACTTCTCTTCCTGTTCTATAAACACTATTGTGGGCTTCAAGTCTTGAAAAATAGAACTGGAAGTACTGCCAATGGGACAAACCGGGTGCAAGTAAAGATTTTGAAGGCTATATAAACAGAAATCCATCTGGAAAGATGTTTTTTTCATCAGCACAGTAAAAGCTAGAATAGAATTTCCTGATATAGATGTACTGTTTGACTCTGCAAATCCCGCTGGGTACAAGACAGAGGCTTCTTGCTCTTTAAAAGTAACTTTCACCCACAAAGCAAGCCCAGTAATACGCGAATCTCATTTAAACTGAGCTCAGCACTAGGAACATCATTTCCATTCCCTGTTCAGATTCCCTTTACATGCCTTATCAATCAGGGACATGTCTAAGGAGACACCATTCCAGTTGGTTTCCTGATCAACTTGAAGCATTTCTGTTGAAAGAGTAACAATTGTAGTGTTGGATCTTTTCCCATGGATCAGTATTCTAAGCAAAACAACATTGGAAATGACCACTGAGCAATTACTGGCAAGGATGCTAAAGTTTGCAGAAGCCTTGGCAGCAAACTGCCAATACAGAAGAAAAAGTCTTTTCCTCTTCTCTGAGATGCAGCAAGAATGTGAATCAGGACTCCCAGAACAATGCCAAAACTGATTTGGACTATTGTGTCCACTAAAAAAACCTCCATTAGCTGGGACTAAAATGCCTTCAGACAATAGGGCAAATTTAATTACTGAGAGATTAACTCTAAACTCATCCAACAGTATTTATTTATTATATTTACTGATTGGCTAGGAGCAGACGCTGAGAGAAATGAAGAGCATGGACTCACATTATGATTCCGTAGCATCACTTGCTTATGACTTGCTGAAAAGTTCTGCCTCTGAATCAACATTTTCCAAATTTGATCTCATCTCAGAAAGAATGCTTTTACAACGCCTGGAGGAAATATCCTCAGCTGTGTTTGAATTATTCAGGGATGGAAAAGAATATAATTTACATATATATTCAATTTTGGTAGAAAGTGGCCTACTTTGTATAGAACCTTATAGCATAGTCTTCTGGAAAAGAAATAAAGGATGAAGAAGAGACATTATCAGTATTAGGCAAAGTGTTAAGCATTTTACCTGTATTTATCACTCCTGACCCTCACAAAACCCCCTAAGACCAAAAATTGTTCTAATCCCATTTTCTAGATGAAGAAACAGAGGCCTAGAAATGTTTGCCCAAGGTCACCTGCTAATAAGTGATGCGGTCAATTCTGGCACCAAGTCTTCCTGATACCGAAGTCCGATCTTTTAGTTGCCATCTGATACTGCCTGATCTGTGAAAGCCAACTGCACACAGAACACTCAGTAATGACAGACAGAGACAGAGAGGAATTCATCCAACAGGCAGGTTACAAGTGTTACAGAAGCAGCAGTTAAACATTATAGCCATGAAGTACTTAACATAACATCTGGATGATTCCTTTGGGGTTTTTTGTTTGTTTGGTTGGTTGGTTGGGGTTTTGTTTTGTTTTGCTTTGCTTTTTTCATCCTTCACTTCTTTGCTGTTTTAATTCTTCTGGAAAATTTTTTTAAAAAGGGAACGAGTTCTTATATCTTTGTAAAATTTATTAATTCTCTCCCTTCCTCCCCACCACTTTTTCTGCATCTCTTTCTCCCAAATATTTTTTGAACACCTACTGTGTCCCAGACCCTGTTGTTTATATATATTGAATTATTCAGGGATGAATTATTCAGTAGAATAAATCTACTTAATTCATTCCTATTAGTGAAAAGAAAAAATATCTTAACTATTGACATGGACTAAGATATTAAGGCACTTAACTTAAAGACAACAAGTGAGCAGCAGCCAGAATACTTAGAGCGTAGGCCTGAAAGCATCACATAGGCCTCAGGTCAGTGAAGCAGACGGGACGTCTGACTTGAGTTATAACTGCACCTTCCCTTGCCTTCACCAGGAGAAGGGCCACCGCGGCACCACTTCTGACACTGAGGCTCCAGGAGGAAGCTGATGCCACCTGAGAAGGACCTGTAATGGGAGCGAAAGGGGGAAAAGAGTGTTGACAGGAACCAGGGTCCCAATGAAAAGAACTGAGAACGCCCTATTTTCACTTTGCTTATGGCCTGTTGGTTTCATGAGTTAAAAAGGTTGAAACCTTGTCAATCTTGGTCACCACTGTGTCCACAGCATTTGGAACTCTACCCGGAACATAGTAGGTCCTCAATAAAAGTTGGTTGAATAAATAAATAACTTAATAAGCCAAAAAATGGCAGAGGCACTGACCACATTGTCTCTGTTACATGATACAGAAGAAATAGCCATTTATCCAGAAAATGTTGAGTTGTCTATATCTAATTCGTGTACATCTAGAAATCTCTGACATCTCAGAATTCTATAATAAATATCTAACTCACAGTAACCGCAATGAAAACCACAGGCATCTATAACTCTAATAAAGATGCAGTCTTAGATAAGAGAGGTAGACAGGCAGCACATGGAGGGAATTACTCACATCCCTACTTCTAAATCTGTTTGGTTTAAGAAAGAGATGCAGTCACCCTCGAGATTTGTCACACCCATAAGGGAACTCTCCTCTGAGAAAGAACACCTTATTGGTTTCAGCCAAATGTCCCCGTTGACCACTGCCTTCCAAGCATCCTGAATCAAGAAATACTTGTGAAATGTGGGGAAATCTTGTGTGGCTCAGCTCGGAACACCCCCCTCAACACTAACCAATACTCACATATCTTTTGTCCACTCAAGGGTTACAGGAAAGGCAGATATTCTGGTCAAGTTTCCTCATTAATGTCACTGATTTCTCTTCCCATATCACCCAAAGGAATTTGGTGCAATAGAGTCATAGAAGTTCAGTGTAAAAAAAAAAAAAAAAAGCTGGTCCAAGTACAGTGGCGCACACCTGGTGCACCTGTAATCCTAGTACATCAGATGCTAAGACAGGAGGATCACAAATTTGAGATCAGCCTCAGCAAGTTAGCAAGACCCTATTTCAAACTCTTTAAAATTTGTTTTTAAAGGCTGAGTGTGTAGTGTGTAGCTTAGTGGTAGAGTGCCCCTGGGTTTAATCCCAAAGACCACAAAAAAAAAAAAACTTTGGAACATGTCCAAATGCTGATATATTTTAGTAGTCATTTTTATTCAAGACCTGTACATCCCTTGACATTTATTTTTCTCCCTGTCTTAACAACACTCCTTTGAACATATTGATAGCAATTGTCCTGAAGCCACTCTGTTCACAAGTAGAGAGAAGCCAAGACATGACCAGAGGAGCGAAAATCAACGTATGTTGGGGGGGAGACCTGGCAAAGAGTAGAGGAACCTGGTAGGGAACACAGGGCCCCCAAGAAAAACAACTGGGCTATAATGATTTGAGTCTTGATGTGAAGAAAGCAATATAAGTGGATAGGAAAGAGAAAGGAGGCAAAAATAACTCTCTGAACTGTCAGAATGATTGAAACTTAGATGAGGAGAACTTGGCTAGAGCTGTAGCCATAGAAAAGTCAAGAAAGGACCAAATAAAAGACTAGACTTGTGTCCTCAATGCCTTTTATATTCCTGATACAACTCATGAAGATGAAGATGAAGAAGACGACGAAGAAGAAAAGGAAAGGCGTGGTAGCTGATAGGATGGCTCCAAATATTTACGCCAAGGGCAACAAAAGGAGGAGCTCTAGTGACAAACTGGAACAACACAGCATCCGCCATGGACTTGGAGTAGTGGCAGAACTCCAAGTGGAGCTGCCCTGTGGGGAGACAGCAATGTTACGCACAGCTCAGGACAGAATTACAACTGGAGATGGAATTTTGAGGTGAGGTCTAGTGGCGGGCAAGTAAGTGAGATCAGCAAGAAAGAAGAGCTAAGGATAGGGAGCAAAGGTTCAGGTGCAATAGGAAAGGGGACTGAGAAGGAAGGGAAGAGGGGGAGGAAAAAAAAACAGGAGGGGAAGAACTAAGAATATGCAGTTGCAAGACTTCAGTGGAGGAAATTTCAAGGGATTGTTTGTGGTATAGTGAGGACTCGGGCCTGAGAGTCAGGGAGGCTGAATCCAAGCCAGGCTTGTGAGTGGGACAAATGTCTGAACGCCTTGGCCTCCATGCCATAATCTGAAAGTGGTCTCTGAATTCTATCCTGGCCCTCAGGATCCTTGAGATTCTGAGCTTAAAATCTGAAGAGGTAGCTGGGCGTGGTGGCGCATGCTTGTAATCCCAGTACTTGGGAGGCTGAGACCGGAGGATCCGGGTTCACGGCCAGCCTCAGCTACTTAGTGAGGTCCTCCGCAACTTCGTGAGACCCGGTTTCAAAATAAAGTATAAAAAATAGGGCCGAGGGAGTAGCGCAGAGGTAGAACGCCCCTGGGTTCAATCCCCGGTATCGCAAAAAAAAAAAAAAATCTGAAGATGTCAGGAAGGACAAGATGAGGAAGAGATAGTGGTAAGTAATCTCAAAGAGAAAATGTTGTCATTCTGGATAGAAACTAGCAGGCAAAGACTGAGAAGTATAGAGAGTACCTCAAGACTTTGCAAATAAATATAAGTGCCCCCAAAAACAGCAGGACCAAAAAGAAAGATTTGTTTTGATGATGACACAGACTAGAGCTTGTTGGAGGCAAGGAGAGAAACAGATTAAGGATGAAAATTTGAGATAAGAATTTACAGAAGATGAGTAAAAGTAGGATCCAAAGTATAAGTAGATAAAAATGAAAGAAACTTTTATCTGAGGTGCCAAAAATAGGGTCATTTAAAAATTCAAAGAGCTATGCTATATAAAACTATGAAGGAAAAAATGAAATAATAGAGACTAATCACCTAGAACTGAGTCTCTTTACAATATAACATGAAAAGACAAATCTTTGTATTAGTTAACTATTGCAGCACTAACCAAAACTGAGTGGTTTCAGACAATAAATATTTACCATTCACATCTGGTAAGGGGCAGCTTAGCTCAGGGTTCTGGCTCAGGGTCTCTCATGAGGCTGCAGTCATGGGGAACCTGGGCTACAATCATATGCAGGTTTGGCTGGAGCTGGAGAATTCATTTCCGGCTGTCAGGCATGCAGGATGTTGGAAGGTGGTCTCAGTTCCTTGTCACTTGTACCTTTTCTCATGCCAGGGTGACTGGCTTCCTCCCCAACCCCAGAGCAAGTGATCCAAGAGAGAACCCAAATGGGAGCTGCATTGTCTTTCATGACCTCGTCTCTGAAGTGACACGCTGTCATCTCTTCCATGACCTCTTCATTAGAAAGGAGTCTCTAAGTACAGCTCATCATTAAGAGAGGGGGAATTAGGCTCCACCTATTAAAGGGAAGAGTATAAGACAATTTGTGGACATGTTTTTAAAACCACTATAATCTTCAAAGACAACATGGATTAGAAGGATTGTCAATTTAGAAAAAAAAATAGCTCTGGAATATTCACTATGGGGATATGCTAGGGGTCACTGAGAAAAGACATAAAGGTTCTCAAAAACCTTGTCCTATAGCTACAAGAATAACAAAATGACCTTTGATACAGAGGGAAAATGATAATATGATTACATTGGACTTCTCTAGTAAGCATCAGAGGTACTAGCAAAACTGCCAGTATTTCCCTGGCCCAACTGTAGAATAACTGACCAAATCCATTCCTAAGGCCTACAATGCTAAGAATGATCCAAAGACTTCAATGAATGAACAGCTAGGGAGAAACTCCACATGGCCACAGTGTTTGTATCTGTGAATGCCTGTTGGGAGAAGCAGGGGATTGCAGGCTGTGGTGGGCAGGAGTCATAGCCTATAGGCTCTCAAGAGCCAGTTGTACAAAAATCTCTTCCCAACTCTATATTCTATGATGTTGCACTGGCAGCTTCAAATGGACTATGCTGGGAGTCTTTACACCACAGTTATTGGCAAATGCTACAAATCAGGTTATTTATCCATGGAAGCATTATGAACATTTATGGGCATACCACTGATTGATTAAAAAACTAGTAAGCAGAGCTCATGCTACAGTGCTTGCAACATCATGGGCCTCGGGATATTACCCTCTTCTAAAAGCAACTTTCCAGGTGAAATCAACTCCATTTTCAAAATAGATAAGGCTATAATTACTAATTACTTGACTAATTTAAAATGTTCAAGATATTGATTGTGCTGAGCCTATTTTCAAAGCCAATAAAGTTTCACTGAATTCAAATTTTATGAGTTTTTGAAAAGATTTTAGACTGCTCTCAAACCTCTCGCCTCCCCCTTCCCAGTAACTGGGACTAGAGGCATATGCTACTGTACCTGGCTCAAATTTTCTGAGTTCTTAACATTGGAGAAACATAAAAGTAAAAGATAACCCCAATATTACCTGTACCACACTATATCTAGAATTACTCTACTCCATCAATGTTTGTTAAAATGAATTGCTCATGTAATAACCATCAAACATGAAAGAGAATTAAGCAATGTGGGCTGAGAAAAGAGGAAGAGATCCTAATAAACAATCCAGAGACACAGGCTTCATCAGCTGGCAGGTGAATTCCTAAGAACCATCCCAGAGTGAAAGAGCTGCTCTGTTTCTTTTCCAGTCCTCTGCTCAAGTCAATCCTAGCAGTAAAGGTAATCATGCTAGGTGTCTTCAGTTTTTCCCTCCAGATCCACTCTCCACCTCTCTCCATCCTTCTCTGCACTGCAGAAACTGACCTGCATGAACTGCATCAATAAGTCTCCTTTGTCACCTGGCTCTTGAGAAGGAAGATGGCTTCTCTCCCCAGGTCTTTCCCTCCCTGCAGGGTTACGGGGGACTGGCTGCACCCCTCCACTAAAGATCACAGGTCTTAGTCAAGTAGCTCTTCCAGTTCCAATAACCTCTCTCTCCTTTGCCCTCAAGTCTTGGGTGGTAGCAGTGCCTGGCTGTGATAGCACCAACATACCACACTATCCCTTGTGAATTGCCTGCACCTTGCCATGACCTTTTAAATTGTCCCTTTATTGCATTCTCTTCCAATTAGTCAGTTTGAGTGCACCATCTCTTTTGTGCTTGAATCTTGACTGATATAACAGTATTAGAAAATCCAGAAAAACCACCAAACACCACCAAATTGTTGCCTCTCCAATACCTCTGCATGACTCTGTGTTGCAAAAACTCTCAGGCTTTTAGACTCATCTAAAACATCAGACAAATAATAAACAAGAACTCAGTGAACTCCTGTCCTACACCCAGCCCCATCCTGGGTACTGTGTCCCATGCTACCTACCAGGAGATCAAAGTGGTCAACTTTTTATTTTTCCAAGTTTAACTTCTTTTGAAGCCCGATCTAATTTTTTCCCATAGAGCTATACAAATGTACATGCCCACATTAACTTTGATATTATTTCATTCCCCATATCAAACTCTTATGTTTAAAATACAAGTTACCGAAAAGAAAATAAACAAAGCTGCACCTCCTGCAGAGCATGAGCATAAGGCCAGAACAGAACAGATCACAAAGAGAGCACGTCAACCTCCAAAATGTCAAATACGGAAGTCGACATTCAAAGGAAGAACCATGCCCGTCCACTGTTTTCATCCAAAACCATCCCGCAAGCCTGAATGATAAGAGCTCTTCTTCTCCTTCTCCTTCTTCTTTTCTTTAGTATTTACCATAAGGCAGATCCTGTGCTGAGTGCTTTGCCTGGAATATTTCATTCCACACTTTAAGCAGCTCTACGGAATAAGAGTACTATATTAGTATTTCGACTTTAGAGATGGTGTGACTGAGGCTTACAGGTTATGTTCCTCATCCCAAGCACACACAGCCAGTAATGAGATGGGGTGCCAATGCAGGAAGACCACTCCTGGACTCCAGGACCCAGACCATGGTACCAGAAATCAGGCTGGGGTCGAGATATGGAAAATACGATGTTTGAGAGAATAGTTTTAAAGAAGTAAAAAAACTTTAATTTTCCAATAAAACGTTCCTGTTTCCCTTTAAATGTTCAAGGTTACCCACCTGGATCTGGGAGTTGTGACTGTGGGGAGGTGTTCTATATATTCCTTTTGTGCTCTGGACAGAATGTCTTCTTGGCCTCAAACTCTGCTCTCTCCACACCCTGCAGGGTTCCCAAGTTCACTCCCTTCCAGAATCCCCTATTGTTTTGGCTTGATAAAGCCTTTGTAGTGCTCAAGGCCATAAAGCATTTATTCCTGTAGTTCCTTATAACTGACAAAAGCAAGAACAATGATTCTAATGCATTTTTTTTACCTACAACTTCACTCTCCTTTGTGATATTTCAGGTATGCAACAATTAATAGAAGAAGTTCCCCAGGATGTTCTAATTATACACTTCTTCCCCGGGATGTGGTGGAAAATGGTCTATTTCACAGAAGGGTGTTTTGTAAAATTCAAATTTCAAATTGAGCTGAAAATGAATTCAATTATTTCACCTAGGCCCTTTCTTGCTCTTTGGTACACTGGTGAATCAAACTAGAACTACAAATAGTGACCATCAGCCAGTTCCTTTGATGGCTAGTTTTGGCTTAAGGTTATAAATTCAATGAGCTAGTCTTCGGGTTACTAGGGATATTATCACATCTATTCCCATGTGCTACATTTTAATTCTTCAAGAAGCTATATATCCTGTTTCATTTTCTCCCCAACTCTAAGGGTTGGGTTATCATCCGTGTATTAATTAGAGCTGTTACAACAAGGTACCACAGACTGGGTAGCTTAAACCCCAGAAATATACTCCAAGATCCATGGGTCAGCAGGAGTAGAGGAACCACTATGCAAGAAGGAGCTGATCCAGGCCTCTCTTCTTGGCTTGTAGACAGCCGTCTCCTCCCTGTGTCTCCATGCATTGTCTTCCTTCTATGCATATCTATCTTAAAATTTCCTCTTCTTATAAGGACATCAGTCATATTAGACTAGGACCCACTCTAATGATCTCATTTCAATTTATCTCTGTAAAAATGCTATCTCCAAATAAAACCACATTTGGAGTCACTGGAGATTAGAATTTGAACATATAAATTTGAAGGAGATCCAATTTGACCCAAAGCTATATTTTACCTACAGTCCATTTTACTTACTGTCCTTTTCAGATCAAACTATTGATAAAGTAGATAAATCAAAGTAACACATCTGTTTTTGACTGATAAAGTCCCTGATGCTTCAAAAACTATAATTACCCCCAGCCCAAAATGTAACAACTGAATCTTAGAAAAATTTTTTCTTTATTTTCAAAAAGAAGAAGAAAAGATGGAAGGGTGACAAAAACAGCTATTGCAAACACTTGCATTCTAAAGTCATCCACCTAAAAGAGCCTTAAGTCCTAATCCTTTAAAACTCCTATCTGGATGTCCTTGTTCTACCACTTAGGATTCTCTGTGGTGCCCACCTGCCTGTCTCTCGCTTTTTTATTTTAATTACTGTTTTTCACTCTTAAGAACATTTATTGTTGCGGTTTCCTTTTTATATATTCCCCAGGGTGAATTTCCCCAATTGGGTTTTCCTTCCTACATTTATCTTTCTCACAGCTTTGAATGATGTCCATGTGGGCAGATTTAGTTGGAAAGAACAAGATAAGGGCAATATATTCACCACACACTGCAATAGTAAATGAGCTAGTGAGAGGGAGAGACAAGGAGAGAAAGGATTTTTAATGCAAGAAGCTATTTATCACTGGCTTATCTACTCCCTCACCACTACAATTCTAACTACTACAAAATATGTATAACACAAACTGGCCCAAACAAAGCTCAGTGTGTGTGTGCATGAAATAAATGGTTTTATATCTATGTATTTTACTGTATATAACTAGGTGGCTAGTAATTCAAAAGCAGAATTTAGTGATTCAACCACTAACTTATTTATGAAACATTAAAGAATCATTCCATCTCTATGCCTCAGATTCCTCATCTATAAAATATGAATTATATCACCCGAAATACTTATTTCATAGACTTTTGTGAGAAAAAGATCAAGCTGTTTTCACCTTACAATTGAGCTCTATTCCAAAAGCTCATGACAAGTCAATTACTAGGAACTAGGAGCACGTTTTCCCAGAGATACAAAGGTGGTCAGTTCTGCAGGCCCCCCAACGCGAGCCTGAGTGAACCACAGGACTAATGGTGTCCTGGAACACTATCAGTGTACGCGTGAAATTCACATGGAAGTACGTCCATGTTCCAGTGGAGGGTGATTAGGAATCTTCTGTCACAGGAACAAGGGACACCTTGGGGTATGCCTCTGTAGCAGACAAGTCTCTATATCTCATACTCATCCAATTCACCAAGAACGCCTGTGCTGGGCAGAAGAAAGGGGTCTATAGGCCTGTGGGTAGGAGCTTCTTGCATGTGGAGAACAGGGACTCAGCAAGCTCAGGGAGAAAAAAATAATGGAATAAAGGGGTTCAGAAGGAAAGGGCTGCAAGAAGAGGTCCTAGAACCACTTTCCCAGGAGATTTGGTGAAGACTGGGGACAGTAACTATGGGTTTGTGGAGCTGTCAGGTTACTTTTTTTTCTAATTTAACAATACCTTCGACACTCGTAGTACCCTTGCACCAACACTAAAGGTGCAACATCATGATCAAGATGAATGAGAACTCCTGTGGTACTAGAGGACAAGTATCTGCTTAGGAATGTCCAGGGTATAACATAACTGATATTGGAAGCTCATCAGATCTGTTCAGAATGAATAAGTGAATGGATATAAGAAACAACTCCACAAAGACAGATAATGAAGACAGACATGAGAAAAAGAACTTGGATGCCCAGCACACGTGTGTGTGTGTGTGTGTGTGTGTGTGTGTATGTGTGTGTGTGTGTTTTGCTGGGGATTGAACCCAGGGGCTTTCTACCTCTGAGATATTCCTCCAGCCCCATTTTTTAAAACTTAAAACAGAGTCTTGCTAAGTTGCTGAGGCTGGCCTCAAACCTGCGATCCTCTTGTCTCAGCCTCTTGAGTACTGGGATTACAGGTGTGTGCTACCGCACCTGGCCTACATGTCTGTTTTACTGAAATACAGTTGTGTTACCTTGTAAATGAATTAAATGTCCATCAGTATAAGAAATATCATGCCCCCTTTTTTTTTGCTTGCTTGTTTGTTTGTTTTTTTGTTTGTTTGTTTGTTTGTTTTGTGATGCTGGGGATTGAACCCAGGGGCATTCTACCTCTAAGCTACACCCCCAGCCCCATTTTATTTTTTATTTTTTAACAGAGTCTAACTAATTTGATGAGGATGGCTTCAAACCTGTGATCCTTCTGTCTCAGCCTCCCAAGTACTGGGATTACAGGTGTGTGCCACCACGCCTGGCCTAGATGTCTGTTTTAACTGAAATACAGTTGTGTTGCCTTGTAAATGAAGTTAAATGTCCATCAGTAGGAGAAATATCATGCTTTTTTTCTTGTTTGTTTGTTTGTTTTGTGATGCTGGGGATTGAACTCAGGGGCATTCTACCTCTGAACTACACCCCCAGCCCTATTTTATTTTTTATTTTGAAACAGGGGCTAACTAAGTTGCTGAGGATGACTTCAAACCTGTGATTCTCTGTGTCAGCCTCCCAAGTACTTGGATTACAGGTGTATGCCACAACACCCAGCCTCATGCTGTTTTTTAAATTAAAAAAATAGACACTATAGATGTTGACATGAAAAAAGAAACTTTTAAAATACATATATATCACTTAATATATAGAAGATCTGTAAGTGATAAAGGCAAGATGCCAAATACTATGTATTCCAAGAAATGGTAACACAGACCTGCATAAATATATATTCTTGGGCTGGGGATGTAGCTCAGTGGAGAGCACCTGCCTAGAAGGTAAGGCCCTGGGTTACATCCCCAGCACTGGGGGCGGGAAGAGTATATATTATTTTCTTGATATATAACACATTTCTAAAAAGATATCAACTATGGTTACTTTTGAAGAATGGGAATATGAATTGATGAAAAAGCAAAGAGATAAATTTTACTGGTTTTTTTTGCTCTGTGTGTGTGTGTGTGTGTGTGTGTGCATGCATGTGTGTGCGCATGCATGTGTGCGTGTGTGTGTGTGTGTGTCTGTGTATGTGTGTGTGGCAGAACTGGAGATTGAACCCAGGGGTGCTCTACCACTGAGCTGCATCCCCAGCTCTTATTTATTTATTTATTTATTTATGTGGTACTGGGGATTGAACCCAGGGACATTCTACCTCTGAGCTACACCCCAGCCCTATTTTATTTTTATTTTGAAATAGGGTCTCACTAGGTTGAGAGTGTCATTGAGGGTATCCTTGAACCTGTGATCCTTCTCAGCCTCCAAGTACTGGGATTACAGGCATTCACCACCATCCCTGGCCTTTTTTTTTTTTTTTGATACAGGGTCTCACTAAATTGCCCACGCTGGCTTCATCCTCTCAAGTAGGTGGGATTACAGGTATGATCAACAATGCCCAGCAACTTTACTGTTTTATCTTTCTATGTTGTTTAAATTTTTGTCACAAATAGGAATAACTTTTTTCTTTTTTTGTTCTGGTAAAATATACCCTGCATAAAACTTGCTATTTTAACACTTTTTAAGTGTGCAGTTTAGGAGCATTAAGTACATTTACATTGCTGTGCAACCACCACTACTAGCCATCACCACAACTTTTTTCATCTTCCCAAATTGAAACTCCATACTCATTAAACCATGACTCCCATTTCTCCCATTCCCCCAGGATAATCATGCTTATAACTTAAGAAACTAACATAGAAAAACTCTTCGCACACAAAACAGCCATACTAAATTAACTGATAACAGGGCTATCTTTAGAAGTGATAAACATAATAATTTATTGCTTGATATAAATGGATAATAAAGTCATGCTGTGAAGTCAGACTAACAAGTTTTGTAGGTTCTATGAAATAATAACCAGACACTATTTCCGAAACAGGAAATTCCATAACACAGTATCAGACCGAGTATTCATCTGTCTACCATTAATGTATGCAATTTATTAATCATCCTAAATGGGGGTTTTTCCACTGCCTAATTGTCCTGATACCTGATCATTACTACATACATACAGAGATTTGGAAAGCACCACAAAAGTGAAGTGTGAGTACACTAATAAATCCTACACGCTTCACACACCCTACCCAGGTCCTTTTCCTCCTTCCCTCTTCCTAGTCACCTGCCACCAATGAGTTCATTGAGATGGGAGAGCGATTTTATTTACCCAAATCTGTGCTGATTTGCTCTGAACAGAAAGCCTGCATACAACACATGCTACACATGTTCAGGTAGCACCTGAGAGGGAGGACAAGCCAGAGGCAGGAGCAGGTAGGTTGGGTGGGCATGAAACAGGCAGGAGGCATAAAAGGGGAAGAGACTGGGGAGGCCCCTCAGCAGGAGTGCTGCCAAGAGCACCCCAGACACAGATCTGGGAGCAGCAGTGCTCCTGGCCAGGAGAAGCCAAGGTGCAGCTCAGGGCTGGGACAGGGGGATGGCAAAGCCTAGGGTCCAGAGGTCTATGCCATGGAGGTGCCTAGGTCATATGGATCTAGAACATACTACTCAGTCAGTCTAGCTACTAAGTCAAAAATACGATGTAAATTTTCTCAGGACATTTTTGGTCCTCCTTTGTCTGCCAGATATGAAGTAAAAGGAAGTTAGACCTAGGACCTCTCGATCTAAGGACAAAGCTATGTGCTTGAGAACTTTCACCTATCTAATTATTCCCCAAGAGTTCAACTAGAAAAAAAGAACGCAAAGTGGACGGCATTGGTCATGTGTAGAAATGGGTAACGAGCAGTAAATGTGTAACTGAGGGACCTTCAGACACCTAAGCAAGGTAATTAGGGTATGAACTCAGGAAAGCATTCCAGACGGAGATTCCAGTGAAGAAAGTTGAAACCTAAATATCTGTATCAGAAAAGTCTCTCAGAAGGTTATCACAGCAGAAGGAAAATGGTCTGTACAGTCTGAGAAAATAATAAAAAAATAATAATAGCTAACCATTCCTTGAGTGTTCACTATGTGCCAGGAATTATTCCAAGTGTTCAGCATATGTTAACTCACTAACCTTTACAATACTCCTAAAAGGGTAGTACTGTCACTATTTTCACCATTTACCATGAGGAAGCTGAGGTACATCAGAAAAAGAGAGTGAGGATATGTCCCAGTGTTTCCGTATCATGGAGGGTGGGGTGGGCAGTGGATTGTTGAGCATGTTTTCTGCTCATTCCAGAGGTACAATCTACTGTTGGGCAGGGATAGCCCATGGATTCATCACAGCCAACATGACATGTCCAGGAGGTCATCTACTTTCTCTTACTCTGATTCCATTCTTTTCTGAAAATTATATGAATAGAAATTCTGCTTCTCTGTGTCCCTGATTAGCGAGCATCCTGACACCAGAGTATCCTAGACACCAGAAAAGAACATTTACCAACACAGTAAGTTAACATTCTGGCTTATGTACCAGTCTCTTGTGAGTTTGATTAACCTAAGTTGGCCCCACAAAGCCTTCAGAGATTAAACTGTGAACTTAACAAACAGATGCACTGCCTCACGAATATGATTCCTGGGCCAAATGGCCTCCTCATCACAGAGGCCTTGTCTAGGATGTCATTATTTCTGTTCTGTCTACAATAGTGAAACAGTAAAATTAACTTTCACAATTTGGCATTGGTTCAACTCTATTCTTTCCTTGCTCACAGTTATGGTCCACCCTAATCCTGCCACTTCTCTAGCCTTTAATGAAGCTATTTCTTCAAAGATGCATGCCTATTTTTTTTTTTTTTTTACCAGTGTTATGGTTTGGATCTAGAATGCCCCTGGAAGTCTCCTGTGCTCAGAGGTGGGGCTTTGGGGAAGTGACTATGTCATGGGGCTCTGACCTCATCCGTGGATTAACCTGATGGTGGCTGAATAAACTACCAGGAGGCGGGACAAGATGGGTAAGGAAGGTCATTAGGAGCATGCCCTGGAAGGGTTTTTCTTCTCTCTCTCTCTCTCTTTCTCTCTCTCTCTCTCTCTTTCTTTCTTCCTGGCTGCCATGAGCTGAATAGCCTTCCTCCTCCATGCCCTCTGCCATGATGTTTCTGCCTTGGAGCTAGCCAACCATGAACTGAATCCTCAAGAAACCACGATCCGAAATAAATATTTCCTCCTCTAAGTTGTTCTTGTCAGGTATTTTGGTCACAGCAATTAAAATCAGACTAACACAACTACTGATGAAAAGTCCCATAATAAGAAAAATCACATAGGGCTGGGTGAGCAGGCACCCAAAGGGAGTAATGGAAATGTAAGGAGTGGTAACTGGAGGGGAGTGCCCTGTAAACTTTTGTTTTGAGGGCCTAGAACCTAGATTTACCACTAGGTTTCAAGTGCTTATTTTAATTGAATATGCATTCAACAAATTTACATGGAGCATACCTACATATCCCAAGCCCTATAAAGTCAAATTAGACCTCAAAATCTCACATTCTACAGACTTTCCCGCACATGAATAGGAACACAGGAGTAATCATCTATAAATTCTTCCCCAGTTCACTTCAATTTGGGTAATTTCAGACCAGTGGGAGCAGTTCAAGTAAGTGATAGTAAATGCTTTTAATCTTGCTATCTTTTCCTTCCTCTTTCTGTTCACTGACACATTCCATAAGCTTATTTTTTCAGAGTCTCCTAAACAGTGTGTCCTATTAACGTCCAGCATAGTTTCACTGATCGTTGGCTAGGAACCAGGTACTAGCTTTAGCTCCATTAAACAGATCAATTCCTATGATGTCAAGGGCCTGCATTTTGGAGATAGGAAATCGCGACATGGTCCCAGTTCCAACAATTAGTAGTTCTGTCAGTTTTTCATTTCAGTTTCCTCTTTTGTAAAGTGCATATAATATTATTACATTAGTGTTAATATATTGTTATCATAATAGTGTCTGCCTGGCCTATCCTCACAGGCCCTAAAAGTACTGTCGGCACTAAACGTTGGTCCTGTTGCACCCACAGGACAAGTCTGTCCTGCACGTTAAGAGTGTCTATCTTCTCACCTTGCTACCTCTCAGCCATATTGCCCATCATCCTCTCCTTGTTCACTCCATTCCAGCCTATCTGACCCTCCTTCCAGCCTCTGAACACATAAGCCTATCCGAGAGGCTAAGCTCTGGGTTCCCATGGCCTGAGATGCTCTTCCTTAGATCTTGCAAGTCACCCAGGTCTCCACAAAGTCACCGCCTCAGAGTGGCCATCGCTGGCAACCTTGACCATCCCAGTCACTCCCCATCCCATGGCCTTACAACAATCTGAAAAGTTCCCATTTCTTTATGTTGGCCTCTCATGCCAACATGATATAAGGGATATCCCTAGTCATATCCCCAGTGCCTGGGCCATGGTAGGCTCTTAATTACATTCATGGGATAAATGAGTGAATGGATATAGGCTGCAAAGGTTTCTGGGTTCACTCAAAGAATATGGGAACAAGATATAGAGTGCTTGTTATTTTGTTTATTTATCTCTATAAATAGCAGGTCTTCACCAGATTAAGACAGGTATCCTTGGGGATACTACCAGTGTGGTAGAGAGAGGAGGAAGGAGAAGACAATCATGTCTGCCCTGCAGCTGACCAGACTCAAGTGAGAGCACAAGAACTCCTCATAGCTGAGCTCTCTGGGTTCCTGGGGGGGGGGGGAGATACTGGGGATTGAACCCAGAGGCATTCTTCCTCTGCACTATACCTCCAGACCCCTTTTTAAATTTTTATTCAGTGTGTGTGTGTGTGTGTGTGTGTGTGTGTGTGTGTTATTTGGAATTGAACCAGGGGCATTCTACCTCTGAGCAACACCCCCAGCCCTATTATTTTATTTTTTATTTTGAAACAGGGTCTCACTCAGTTGCGGAGGGCCTAAGTTGCTGAGGCTGGCTTTGAACCTGCATGCCTCCTGTCTCAGCCTCCCAAGTACTGGCATTACAAATGTGGGCCACCATGCCTGGCTTATTTTTTTATTTTTGAAACAGGGTCTCACTAGGTTGCTGAGAGTCTCACTAAGCTGCCAATGCTATCCTTGAACCTAGGATCCTCCTGTCTCAGCCTCTCAAGTACTGGGATTACAGGTGTGCTCCACCATGCCTGGCTTTCTGGGTTCCTTTAAAAATGTTCACTTGGCAAGAATCTTTTTGTTTGTTTTACCAGGGATTGAATCCAGGACTTTCACATGCTAAGCAGGCGCTCTACCACTGAGCAACTTCCCCAGCCAGCAAGAATCTATGAAATGCCTGCTCCTTTAGCCACCACTACAAAGAACTGGACTAGTTTCTATCCTTAAAGAATACAATGGCCGGGCGTGGTGGCACATGCTTGTAATCCCAGTACTTGGGAGGCAGAGACCGGAGGATCCGGGTTCGCGGCCAGCCTCAGCTCTCTCTCTCCCTCTCTCTCCCTGTCTCTCTCTCTCTCTCTCTCTCTCTCTCTCTCTCTCTCTTTCTCTCT